>VSMD01073779.1:0-38750 GCA_008750895.1 Mirza zaza
TCCTCCCGCCTCGGCCTCCCAGAGTGCTAGGATTACAGGCGTGAGCCATCAAGCCTGGCCTATACTGTTTTTCAAATGACACTTGACAGAAGGATAAAGAGAAGACAAAGACTGTGTCCTCAGTTTGTTCCATTTCTTTACAGGCTGGATTTTCCCCCTCACTTACTGAAAATTGTGCCCTCTATCCCCTATTCTTAGGGACCATGGGATCATTCGAACTCTGGATTTACCCATCTATGTCACACGAGTGAAGGGCAACAATGTATATTGCCTAGACAGGGAGTGTCGTCCTCGGGTACTTACCATTGATCCCACTGAATTCAAATTCAAGCTGGCTCTGATCAACAGAAAATACGATGAGGTATGAAGGTGGGGATGCATACTAGGAATATTAAGAGGGACAGCACTCTTTTTTTTCCTATAAGTGATCTCTACTTCCTGCCCTACCACACCCTAAATGTCTAGGTACTGCACATGGTGAGGAATGCCAAATTAGTAGGCCAGTCTATTATTGCTTATCTCCAGAAGAAGGGCTATCCTGAAGTGGCACTGCATTTCGTCAAGGATGAGAAAACTCGCTTTAGTCTGGCGCTGGAGTGTGGAAACATTGAGGTGAGAGGAATATGGTTATCAGCCCCATATTGCTTTAGAGGAGGTGAGAGGGTTAGGGTAGCATTGGGATGGCATTATCCTGGGCTTGCTTCTTTAGCCAGAATAATGAAGTTTGGAATTTTTTTAGTTGTTGGGTTAAGCTCTCTTTTGGCTATTTGCTCATCTCTATTTTTTCCTGTCTCTGCTTCTGCCATAGCATTTGTACCATTGTTGTCATTCTGAATTCAGAACTTCTATGTTAAAAGCCAGGTATCATGGGATTTAAAGATCTCATTATTTTCTTAACACTTAATCTTGCTGACTAGCTACTTAGATGGAGTACCTATTAAGTTTTGGGGCTCAGATTATATAAGCATTATTTTCAAAGGGGGAAAGTGCTTAGGGAAATTTTTTTTTAATTCTGAACCGCCTCCTCTTATTATTTCTTCTTTCTTTCCTAAAGTCCCTGTGTATCTTCAAACCCTTTCAAGTAGGAAATAAGGTAGTTAAGCAAAAGCTACCCTTATGGAATCAGCAACTGCTAGTTGATTCTGTTGTAAAGTAACTTTCTGAGGAGGATAATGTGATGTGGTTCTTCTGTCCATGGATTCAAAGGGGTGCTATTTGTTGACAGGATTTTCAATAGAATTAGATTAAAAGCTAGGAGTGATTGAAAATATAGGAAGTTCCTTGGGAACTTTATTTAGAGGCAAATGCCTTGACTGCAGAGTCCCTGGTTTTGAGTCACAGTATCCTCCAACCTGTTAACACTGACCCTGGGGATTCTTTAGATTGCTCTGGAAGCAGCCAAAGCACTGGATGATAAGAACTGCTGGGAAAAGCTTGGAGAAGTGGCCCTGCTACAGGGGAACCACCAGATTGTGGAAATGTGCTATCAGCGTACCAAAAATTTTGACAAACTTTCCTTCCTGTACCTTATCACTGGCAACCTAGAGAAACTTCGCAAGATGATGAAGATTGGTGAGGCCCCTGAAACTAAGGATGGGAAGAGGGTCCTTGGGAGAAGGAGGAGGATGAATAGAGGATAGAGAGAACTTAAGAGAGAAGACATAACATGGTTTCTCTTACTGACTTGATGCAGCTGAGATCCGAAAGGACATGAGTGGCCATTATCAGAATGCCCTATACCTGGGTGACGTGTCAGAGCGAGTACGGATCCTAAAGAACTGTGGACAGAGTAAGTATCTGTCCAGAACCCACCGGCTCCTTTGGGGCCTTAGGAAGTGTTTTCCCTTTATGTTGAGTTATTCTTATATAGTGGTGTGTGATTTGTCTTTATTGTGCATTTTTTCAGGAGAAACAACATGCTCCTATCATGCTTAGATTTTCTTCAAAGCCAAATGGAGGCACGGCCAGAATATTCAGTCTGGCCAAACACCCTTAGAAAAATAGTCATGGGGAAGATTGGAGGTTTTAGAAGGCTTAGAATGGATACTCTAGTAAATATATTTGGTTGGACTTTTATTCCTTTACTTCTAATTCTAGAGGTTTCACTCATTATTTATTCATGTATACATTCAGAGTATATTTTTTGAGCACCTGCTATAGCATTATACTAGCATTTGAGATGCATTAGGGAACAAGAAAGGTGAATGATGTGGTTTGGACCAAGGTGCTATTAGTGGAGGAGTGAGTAAGGGTCAGATTTGGCATACTTTTTTTTTTTTTTTTTTTGAGACAGAGGCTCGCTTTGCCACCCAGGCTAGAGTGAGTGTGGTGGCATCAGCCTAGCTCACAGCAACCTCAAACTCCTGGGCTCAAGCGATCCTTCTGCCTCAGCCTCCTGAGCAGCTGGGACTACAGGCATGCGCCACCATGCCTGGCTAATTTTTTCTATATATATTAGTTGGCCAATTAATTTCTTTCTATTTGTAGTAGAGATGGAGTCTCGCTCTTGCTCAGGCTGGTTTTGAACTCCTGACTTTGAGCAGTCTTCCCGCCTTGGCCTCCCAGAGTGCTAGGATTACAGGCGTGAGCCACCACACCCGGCCTTGGGATACATTTTGAAGGCAGGGACAACAGGATTTATTGAAGTACTAGATACGAGATGTGATGGAGAGAAGTCAGGGATGATGCCAAGGTTCTCATTAACACGATGATAGATGTTAAAGATAAGCAACTGTATTAGTTATCTGTTGCTATGTAACACCATTGCCCCAAAACTTAGTAGTTTAAAACAAACATTTATCATCTCACAATTTGGGATATGGCTTAGCTGGGTACCTCTGGCTCAGTGTCTCTCATGAAGCTATAGTCAAGGTGCTGGCCAAAGTTGCAGACATCTCAAGGCTCAACTGGGGGAGAATCCACTTCCATACTCATTCACATGACTGTTGGCAGTTCTCAGGTCCTTGCTCTTTGTTGTCTGGGAGACATCAGTTTCTTGCCTTGCTGGCTTCTCCATAGGGCAGTTTACATGACAAGTGGTCTCCCTCAGAGCAAGTGAGCTTGGAAAGAGAGCACCCAGGATAAAAGCCAGTCTTGATAATCTAATCTTAGAAGTGACATCCCATCACTTCTACCATGTTCTATCCATTAGCAGCTAGTTAATAAGTCCAGCCCACACTTAATGGGAGGGCATTACACAAGAATTTGAATTTGAATGCCAGGAGGCAGGGATCATGTGGGGTTCATCTCAGAGCTGCCTGCCACAACAGCATTCACTTGGTGTATCTGTACCACAAAGTCTGTTTTTTTCTATAGAGTCCCTGGCCTATCTCACAGCTGCTACCCATGGCTTAGATGAAGAAGCTGAGAGCTTGAAGGAAACATTTGACCCAGAGAAGGAGACAGTAAGTCTTTATTTACATATTATTTCTGATTACAGGACTAACTCTGAGGTCTTGGGAACAATTTAAAGCTATAAATGTCACTCTCCCACCTCGTTACTGGGGGAGGCAGAGAAACAAATAAGATAAAAGGAAGCTCTATAACTTTGCCTACATGATTTCTGAGAGCTGTTTGCTTTTTGCCTCTTTTCTTCTGCTGCTGTTCAGATCCCAGACATTGACCCTAATGCCAAGCTGCTTCAGCCACCTGCACCTATCATGCCATTAGATACCAATTGGCCTTTATTGACTGTGTCCAAAGGATTCTTTGAAGGCTCCATTGCCAGCAAGGGTAAGTGCCCAGTTCTGTCATAGCATTTTTGTTGTATGATGTTTGTGAAGAACTGTCCTAAAGACTACTATTAGCAATTAGTTTCATCTGTCTTTTTTTCTGTGTGAAGCCTCATGGAGCACTAAAATGCCAATCGGAGTTATGGTGTAGTCTTAAAAACTAAATAAAAGCATTTTGAGATTTGGAAAATGGGAGGGGTGGGAGCAGAGATGCCCTACTACCACTGATAACTTCTGTTAATATTTTGGTGTATTTCCTTAGGTTTTACCATATGTATCTAGTCCTAGTCTCTGTTCCGTTTTTTATCATTCATGACATAAATCTTCAGCTGCTGACTGGGTGCCGTGGCTTACACCTGTAATCCTAGCACTTTGGAAGGACAAGGCAGGAGGATCACTTGTGGCCAGGAGTTTGAGACCAGCCTGGGCAATAGTGAGAGCCTGTCTCTACAAACAATAAAAAATTTAACTGGACATGGTGGCACACACCTATAGTCTCAGCTACTTGGGAGGCTAAAGCAGGAGGATCACTTGAGCCCAGGAGTTTGAGGTTGCAGTGAGCTATGATGATACTACTGTACTCAAGACCAGGCAACACAGTGAGACCCTGTCTCAATTAGAAACAACAACAACAACTTCAGCTACCTCTAAGTCTGTTATTTGGCTATATGCAGATGTGTGCTTCAACCCTCCACCACTTCCCTCCTTACTCTCCTCCTATTTTCTTGGATGTGTCTCCTCGTTCACTTCTGAATAAGAGCTTAACCCTTTGCACTCACTTGCTTTTTTCTCAATTCCTTTATTCTACTCAGGATTTAATTTTTTAAATACCCCAGATTTTACAAAGTGCAGCAGTAGAATAAAAAACTGGAGTTTCTTTTCATACAAACTTATTTATTTGGATTTTTTAATATTTCAAATTATTGATATATTCAAAGAGTAATTTTAATCTCTATAATTTTTGTTAACTGTGTCGAGTCACACTTGACATCCGAGTGCAAAGGGTTAAATAGACCCTTGGACATTTTGTGCCCAGCCCTGCTCTTTCCTCTGTCTCCTCCACCTACTCTATGTTCTAAAGCCCTGCCAAGCTATCAGGAAGAAATTTGAAAAGGCTGTTAAGTAAAAAATGGCATAACAGCCAGTTTTTGGTAACATGAAGGCCAGTTGCATCCATCTCTCTTATATTCCCTCCCTCTATGAAACCAACTGCAAGTTAGCATAACATATATACCACAAAAATAAATGACACATAAAAGTAATAAATGGGCAGAACCTTGGTACCTGATTTTGAAGAGATGCAGCTTGCCTGCAAAGAAGGCCATATCTCAGAATCTCAGACTTCCTGGGCTATAACAAGCTCCTTTCTGTTCCTTCCTTCTGTAGGGAAGGGAGGAGCACTGGCTGCTGACATTGACATTGACACTGTTGGGACTGAGGGCTGGGGAGAGGATGCGGAGCTGCAGCTGGATGAAGGTAAGAGTGCTGTTTTAGGACTGTTCTGGGAAGATGGACTCCCTGGAGTGGGACTGGGTTATGGAACAGTTCTACAGGCCTCCAGACCATAAAGCCAACCAGGATTCCCACATTTTGCTTCATTTGGCTAAGATTGTGCCACTATCCAAATCTATTTTGAGTGTGATTTTCCTTACAGATGGGTTTGTGGAGGCCACAGAAGGTTTGGGGGATGATGCTCTTGGCAAAGGACAGGAAGAAGGAGGTGGCTGGGATGTAGAAGAGGATCTAGAGCTCCCTCCTGAGCTGGTATGTGGAATTCTTACCCTTGTGATGTTCTTTCCATTCCTCCCTGTGGAAGCCAGTGGCCTTATTGTCCCCCACCCCTATACTGAAGACTCCAAAAGGAAGTGATGCTTACCTCCCATTCAAAGAAGGAAGAATGAGAGTCAGAGGCCTTATCACTTCCATCCATCCTGATATACCCAAAGAGCAGAGGATCTAGGACCTACCTCAAATCAGATGCTTTTGTCTCATTTGAAAGAAGAGTCAGGGTTGTACAAGCAGTAGCTTCTGAAAAGGCAACAAGCTTTTTGTCTTTCTTTAAATCTGAATTGAAGCTTTTGCTATGTCATTTTGTCACTATGTCATTTTGTCGCTCCTATTTTGGGGATCTTCTCCCACAACTAATACCCTTCCTCCTCAACAGAGGCAGGGAATAAGGTAAATGTTGTGTTTTAGATTCATTTGAACAAAATGGCTTAAAACGTGATTGGGACAGGCACAGTGGCTCACGCCTGTAATCCTAGCACTCTGGGAGGCCGAGGCGGGCGGATTGCTCGAAGTCAGGAGTTCAAAACCAGCCTGAGCAAGAGTGAGACCCCGTCTCTGCTATAAGTAGAAAGAAATTAATTGGCCAACTAATATATATATATAGAAAAAATTAGCTGGGCATGGTGGCGCATGCCTATAGTCCCAGCTACTCGGGAGGCTGAGGCAGGAGGATTGCTTGAGCCCAGGAGTTTGAGGTTGCTGTGAGCTAGGCTGATCCCACAGCACTCCCTCTAGCCTGGGCAAGAAAGCGAGACTCTGTCTCAAAAAAAAAAAGTGATTGAATTTTTGTTTTTCTTCTAGGATGTACCCTCTGGGGCAGCAGGTGGGGCTGAAGATGGATTCTTTGTGCCCCCAACCAAGGGAACAAGCCCCACTCAGGTAAGCAGGAAAACACAGCCCTGTAGGGATGAGTATATCTGAGCTGGCTAATACTTAATTAACATATAAAACGTGTTGGATATTTTTGTACTATAGGTATGGAGGAGGATAGTTTGGGAAAAGAAAGGGCAAAATTTTTACTTGGCTTGGGTTTTTGGTTTCTTGTTAGATCTGGTGCAATAACTCTCAGCTTCCAGTTGATCACATCCTGGCAGGCTCTTTTGAAACAGCCATGCGGGTAAGTCTTCTTAAAGTAATCTTGGCTCTTCCTCTTCGGTGTGCCTAGCTAAGGGTCCCAGGGAGATACATGATTGACTGATTTTAACCAAATGGAAATGATCCTACTCAAAGGGCAGAGGTATATATATGGAAGCCCTTGGTCTTGCTTAAGTATACCTACCTCATAAGGTCTTCCTCTTGCCTGCTTTACACTTGGCATAGCAATCTCTTAAGGTGGATCCGTCGGCCAATTCCACCTATTTCCAGCTTGCTTTCTAGCTCACATCAGTGCAGTTAGCACCCCTTCCTGAATAGGTCTATTTTGAACACTAAGCCATGTATTATAATAAAATTAACAACAATAATAGCAACTGCAACAACCACTAACATTTATTCAATGTTCACTATATGCCAGGCACTATCCTAAATATTTTATAGGTATTATTAAATGTGGTAGGGTCTTATAATTAAGTGTATATAACTGATGAGGAAACAAGTACAGAGAATTTAAGTACCTTGCCTAAGGTCAATTAGTTTTTAAGTGGCAGGACCAAAAACCTTATGTTTCTTTCCTTCTGTGTCCCAGCTCCTTCATGACCAGGTAGGGGTAATCCAGTTTGGCCCCTATAAGCAGCTGTTCCTACAGACATATGCCCGAGGCCGTACCACCTATCAGGCTCTGCCCTGCCTGCCTTCCATGTATGGCTACCCTAATCGTAATTGGTAAGGCTCCTTGCTTCTTTTTTCCATCTGTTCTAAGTTTTGGTAGGTATTTCAAATAGTAGCCTCAGTGACACAGAATCATCTCAGCACCAGGGTTTCCTAGTAGGAAAAGATTTTTGGTTTGTTATTCTATGGGGTTTGGGGTTTATACCTACTGCCATCCTATCTCCAGCTAATTTCACAGGATGATGGCTATGATGATGTTTCCCAGAAAAAGTTGAGTCCTAGTTGGCTACTGACTGTCCTCCTTCCTACTTTTCCCTTTCCAGGAAGGATGCAGGGTTAAAGAATGGTGTACCGGCTGTGGGCCTGAAGCTTAATGATCTCATCCAACGGTTGCAGCTGTGCTACCAACTCACCACAGTTGGCAAGTTTGAGGAGGCTGTGGAAAAATTCCGTTCTATCCTCCTGAGTGTGCCACTTCTTGTTGTGGACAATAAACAGGAGATTGCAGAGGTAGGAGGGGTCTAGCCACTGGGCCAGTCCTGGACACCCCCACATTGTCTCTCTTCCATTACCTTCCTCTGCCATCTCTCCAGGCCCAGCAGCTCATCACTATTTGCCGCGAGTACATTGTGGGTTTGTCGATGGAGATAGAAAGGAAGAAGCTGCCCAAAGAGACTCTAGAACAGCAGAAGCGCATCTGTGAGGTAAGAGCTATGGGACTGTGAGCATTACAGAGGCATCTTCCCCTTCTCCCTCCATTAGGTCTGAATTCTTTAATTCCAAACCCAGATCTGACTCTGGGGAAGAAGCGAAATTTGGGTCTATTTCTGCTTTGAGAAGCTACATTTCTTCACCATATTTCCTTATCTCATCAATCCTCCATAACTAGGAAGACTCCTAGTTATGGAGGGTAACTCTTTGCTTTATGGCTAGTCCTGTTGTTCTATTTTGTTTTTTGCGTCTGTAGCAGGTTAGAAATGACCTGTACTAGCTATGGCATCAGCCTGGCATGTATTCCTCTTTCTATCCACCAGATGGCAGCCTATTTCACCCACTCAAACCTGCAGCCTGTGCACATGATCCTGGTGCTGCGTACAGCCCTCAACCTCTTCTTCAAGCTTAAGAACTTCAAGACAGCTGCCACCTTTGCTCGGCGCCTGTTGGAACTTGGTCCCAAGCCTGAGGTGGCTCAACAGGTAGGTGGGAACTCTTTCAGTGACCATAGGGGAGCCAGATATTATTCTCTTACATGGAAAGAGCAGACCAAAGTCCTTGCCTCTGAAACAAAGCAATATATAATATTCAACCAAAAAAGCCAACAGAATGCTATCCTCTGTTTACTTACTGACCTAGGTGCTTCTTTTTGTTCCTGGAAAATGAATTTAATTTATTCATAGATGCTACTGGCATGAAAGTGATCTGCAACCTGGAAAAGACTCTACCTCACTTGAAAAGAACCCCAACCTTTATCTTTAAGCTCCAGATATCCCAACACAACCACCACTAACCACATATACATCCTATTACTTGTGCCCTCCAAAAGCATTATTCTTGGGTGATGGAAGCCTGTTTTATCCCTTTCTGGGGCCTGACCCTGATAATCCCCAGACTTGGTGGAGGAATGTGGGTCTAGATCCATCAGTCCGCTTTAGTACTGAGAGGGAGAAAGCTTGATACAACAGGAATGGTGACTATTAACTATTCACATACATCCTATACAGAGGTTGGGACCTGTATCCACATAATACAGTTGCATCTCATATCAAAGGAACTACCAAACCATGGTGATGGGATCCTTAGAGTTGTGTGCAGTTTATGTCCTAACTAAAACACTCCTTCCTTCCCCTAGACCCGAAAAATCCTGTCAGCCTGTGAGAAGAACCCCACAGATGCCTACCAGCTCAATTATGACATGCACAACCCCTTCGACATCTGTGCTGCATCTTATCGGCCCATCTACCGTGGAAAGCCAGTAGAGAAGTGTCCGCTCAGCGGGGCCTGCTATTCCCCTGAGTTCAAGGGTCAAATCTGCAAGGTCACTACAGTAAGTACTATTCTCAAGAAATATATTTAATTCTACCTCCCTAAGAGATAAGAAAAAAGAAAGAAATTTAAGGAAAAAAAAATACATATATGTATATATAGGGTGTTGAGGGAAGAGGAAAGAGAAAGCATGATGGTCCTTTTTTTCTCTTGTATTCGCCCTTAGCTCCACTGAGGTGTGACACTAGAGAAGGCTAGAGTTTCTCCCCATTGCACTTTACCAATCAGCAACAAATATACCCATCTGCTGTGCTCATTGAGGGGTATAGGGAATAAACTTTCTAGAGTTCTTAACCTCAGGAATCTCTAATTTGTTCCTCTGTTTCCTCTTCTGCAGGTGACAGAGATTGGCAAAGATGTGATTGGTCTAAGGATCAGTCCTCTGCAGTTTCGCTAAGGCCCCCTTTGTGTGTGTGTGGGTCAGCCACCATATGTTCCCCCCAGAATGTATTAGTCTTTATATTCTCCTTCTAACACCACTGCCCGCCCACCTACCCCCACTCCTCTACCCTTCAGATTATTGATATTTGACCCTCTCTGCCCTAAAACCTAGTGTCATTTTCTCTTCTTCTATGGCAAATCAAAATGTCTAAACTTGACTCTTGAAGACATATCTTCTGATGTTGACTACAGTTATCGTCAGAGTTGGCCTCGCCTTTCTCGCTTAGCTCCTTCAAGGAACAAACGAATACTCTATAACGAACATATGTTTAGTGAATTCCTTCAGTATTTATTCCTCCCCTCCCCACCAGCTTTGTTTCTTTACTAGAGAATAGCAAGATGTGATAAACAAGATGCCGTTTTTTTGACTCAGTCATACCAACTCTTAGTCATTTCCCATTTTCCTTAGGCATTTAAATTCCCAGGCAGCGTACCCAGAAACTTAAGGTCTGAGAAGAAATCATTTGGTTTTCCAAAATGCACACCACTTGTGCATAACCACTTGCTATTGATTTGTCCTTTACAGCCACTGTTCTCATATTTTGTTTCTTACACTAAATAAATTTCTACAAGAGCTTTTTGGCTTGCCATTTATTTCCTGAACATACTCATATTCTTGTTTACCTCATGCAGCTGTCCACCAAAGCAGATATCTTTCTCTCAGTAATTTTTTTTCTTTTACTCTATGTTTTGTTTTGTTTGTTTGTTTTTTTTAGAAACAGGGTCTTGCTATGTTGCACAGGCTGGTCTCAAACTCCTGGCCTCAAGCAATCTTCCTGCCTCGGCTTCCCAAAGTGCTAGGATTACAGGAGTGAGCCACCACACCTGGCACGATAATTAGTTTTAATTACAGAATAATATCCACTATTGAAAAAGGAAGAAAGTACATATTTTGCATAGGCTATATGTGAGGCATAGACCTAAACTGCTATGAGGATGATAGAAAGCAAGTAGCTCCCCTATTTTATTTTTGATTGCAACCTTCCATCTGTTGCTAATTGTAGCCAGTATTTATTGAGCACCTACCATGTGCCTGTCACTGTTTTTAATATTTTACATGTTTTACATATATATATGAATAATTAGTACTTTATGCTGTATTACAATGATTACATTGGCAATTGAGTATTTTGCTTGTCACATACTAAGAATAACTGGTGTTCGATAGGTAGCGGGAGCACAGAGTCGACCCCCAGAGAGCCCTGAGCAGTTCCACCGCTGACGCTGGCCTAGTTACCATTACACATGGGAAGGAGCCATAGCTGCCACAGCTGGCCCCAGTCACCATCACTGCAACCATGAGCAGTGAGGCCGAGACCCAGCAGCCACCTGCCACCACTACCCTCTGTGCTGCCAACACCAGGCCTGGCACCAGGCAGCAGCGCAGGGAGCAGTGGCCTGGGCAGTCTCACATCAGCAGTACCTGCCCTCGGGGACAAGAGGTTCATCACAACAAAGGTTTTGTCCTTGGGGACAAGAAATTCATTACAACAAAGGTTTTCACAACAAGGAAATAGTAAAATGGTTCAGTGTAAGAAACATACGGTTTCATCAACAGGAATGATAGATACCAAGCAAGATATATTTATACACTACACTGCCAGCTAGGCTGACACCAAGGCACTCTAGCCCAGGCAACAAAGTGAGACTCTGTCTCAAAAAAAAAAAAAGATTCTTCTGTCATACTTGTGTGTATATCTAATCCAACCTCCAGCCTAACCCCAGTCAGCTAATGTACAGCAGGTGCTAGTGCTGATTTATCTCTCTGTCCTGCACTGTGCTAGCACAAGTTGTTGTTTGAGACAGGATCTTGCTCTGTCACCCAGGCTAGAGTGCAGTGGAACAATCATAGCCCACTGCAGCCTCCAACTTCTGGACTTGAATGATCCTCCTGCCTAAGCCTTCAGAGTAGCTGGGACTACAGGCATGCGCCACCATGCCTGGCTAATTTTTATTTTTCTTAAGATAGAGTTTCACTATGTCACCCTGGGTAGAGTGGAATGGCATCATCACAGTTCACTGCAACCTCAAACTTCTGGGCTCCGCCAATCCTGCCTCAGCCCCCGAGTAGCTGGGACTACAGGCGCATGCTACCACACCCGGCTCATTTTTTCTGTTTCTCGTAAAGACAGGGTCTCACTCTTGCTCAGGCTGGTCTTAAACTCCTGACTGCAAGCAATCCTCCTGCCTCCCATAGTGCTAGGATTACAGGCATTAGCCATCATGCCTGGTCATCAGCTAATTTTTAATTTTTTTTTTTTTTGTCATAGTCTCACTTTGTTGCCCGGACTAGAGTGCTGTGGCGTCAACCTAGCTCACAGCAACCTCAAACTCCTGGGCTCAAGCAATCCTGCCTCAACCTCCCAAGTAGCTGGGACTACAGGCATGTGCCACCATGCCCAGCTAGTTTTTGAATATATAGTTTTAGTTGGTCAATTAGTTTCTTTCTATTTATAGTAGAGACGAGGTCTCGCTCTTGCTCAGGCTGGTTTCGAACTCCTGACCTTGTGCGATCCTCCCACCTCAGCCTCCCAGAGTGCTAGGATTACAGGCGTGAGCCACTGCGCCCAGCCTAATTTTTAATTGTTTTGTAGCGATAAGGTCTTCCTATATTGCCCAGGCTAGTCTTGAACTCTGAGCCTCAAGCAATCCTGCCTCCGCCTCCCAAAGTGCTGGGATAACAGGCATGAGACACAGCACCCAGCCTCAGCACAAGGTATTCTCTAATTGCTAAAATGGATTTGTGTCTGAAACAGTTGCTGTGTTCTGAGAGATCTGAATAGAACAATTCCAAAGGAGGGAAAGGAAGCCTAGAGTTTATCTGAGCATCCCTCATTGTCACTCAATTGGAGGTTGGGTTCTGTATGTAGAAAAGCAGATAGGTCAGGGAAACCAAGTATATTCGAATTGCCCTCTTGCTCAGTCCAAGGTCCCAGAGTCTCTTTTTATAACATTGAGTTCTAAATTCCTGGCCCTATGTTCTTTAGTCTGACAGTACTAATAGAGAATAGGAAATGAGAGAAATCCACTAGATTCAGCAAATATGTCTAATTAGAGTTGGAAAGAGCAGAGTGGCCAATGAGTGCAATAAGTTTTAAGCTGCAGTTTAGGAGCGGGGGATACAGCAGTGAAGACAACAGACAATCCTTGCCTAAATCCGTGCTTAAATTCTGTGAGGTGGGAAGCAGAGTATAAACAAGTACTGTCTATGTTATGACACAGTAAGTTAGATAGTGTTAGGGAGAAAAGGAAGGGAGATAGAAAGTGTGGATGGGTGTGTGTATTGGGACGGGTTTGCAATTTTATTTAGTAAGGCCAAAGCGCTTCAGAGAAGATAACATTTGAGCGATATACTGAAGGAAGGGAGAGAAAACAGTATGTTATGCCCCATAATGTCTTCTCGGTTACATATGCACAGATTCTAGTTATTTGTAGGCAGTTTGTCCCAATCTGGCCAACCCTCAGCTCAGGAAGAAGTAGTGAAAGTTTCTCCGGGTAATGTGGTAAGTTGAAAGAAAGGAGGCCAGGCCATTAAGAAACCAGGTAGAAGATAACAGTAAGTTCCCCCTCTCCCTAGTTCTGTGGTTCCAGGTGAAGGGGTGAAAAAAAAAACACCCAAACCCCAGAGCTTCCTGTCCCTTTAAAAATGGCGGTTCCGCACTGGCCAACAATACCATTGGGTGCACGAGGCAAATCGCGCGAGCGAGGGGTGGGGCGCGTGGCGGCGCCGAGAGGTCCCGCCTCCTACGGCACGTCAGAAGCAGCAAGATGGCCGCTGCTGAGGGTGACTGTGGTGGCGGCGCCGACGCGGACCAGGAATTGGAGGAGCTTCTGGAAAGTAAGAGCCCGTTGTTGAAAAGGCCCGACAGGGGCGATTGTGAGGACCCATTCTGGGGGTTAGGTGGACCTGAGATATTTGGGGCAGGGCGGGAGATGCTCTCCAAATGTTAGACCGGGGGCGGAGTGTCTGACTGCGACCCCGAAAAAAATCTTTGGGTCACCGTGTCCCATCTCCCCGGCGGGAGTTGGGGAGCTCAACTTGGGTCCCTGAGCGTCCCATACCTTGGATTTTCTTGCTGGAGGAGGAAACAGTAAGCCGTAGGACGGTGTTTCACGATACCCCTCCAAACTCCTCTTGCTCAGGTTAGTTAAGTTCTTGGAAGTCTGACTCCCCGCCCCAACCCCCGTTAGGGCCAGCAGCATTTGGTCCTCGGTGGGCAGCGAACCGACACTAACATTAACTCCTAACAAGCCTGCAGCCCATCCTTCTGTGCCTTGTCCTGTCTTCCTTAACACAAAAGACACTTTTTTTTCCTTGTCCTAGTCTTTTCTGTTCCTCTCACCAGGCCCCTTACAGTTCTTTGATCATGTCAGTAGCGCAAGAAGACTCCTATTATTTTGAGAAACTGAGGACGACGTGATTTCAGGGGAAGACAATTCACCCTCCTGAAAGACAGTGCCTGGTGTCCCTTACTCTAACTCTGTTGGTTTCCTTCCCAGAGTTGGGCCAGTGCCTTCTCTCTAGGCCTGGCAGACAGAGTGGTGGTGACAACACAGGCTTTTTCAGGGCAGAGGTGAATTTTTTATTCCCTGCCTAGTCACAGAGATGTGGGCAGGCAGCAAAATGAACAGAAACAGTGAGGTGTGCCAAGTGACTCTGTGAATTGGCATACGGTTATCTGCAGAGATGAGGCCAGAGGGAGCTAGGAGCTTGCAGGGGAAGAGCTATGCTGGAGGATAAAAGAAGAGAGTTTAATGCTCTCCCACGGAGTGCAATATGTCGTCCCTCAGTTTGTACTAGTACCAGGACCAGTGGTAAGCTGGGTGGGACATCTTGTCCCTTCTTGCCAAAGATTATTCCCTTTAGGACTCCACAGTGAGTTCAGGGGGATAAGGATATTTATGCTTCTGTTGGATATTTATATGAAATTTCTAGGGAATCATTAGAGTGTGGTGAGGGAGACACTGTGTAAATGGTGATGTCTCTGCAGAACTTCTTTTAACTGTCTCCTTCCAGCTCTAAGATGGACACTTATTCCACCTTTAAGGGATTTTTAACCCTTTGATCACAATAAATTAGGTAATTCAAAGGGAAGTGGGAGGCTTATTTATTGGGGGGGAGGGAAAGACTCAAAAAAAGGAGGAAATTGAGAAAAGTTGGCAGTTTGAAAGATTTTTTTCCTAATGTTTTGCCCAGAAACCACCCAGCCTTCCATCCTCATTCATCCTCAACACATACACCATGTCTCTTGTCTCTGAAGGTGCTCTTGATGATTTCGATAAAGCCAAACCCTCCCCAGCACCCCCTCCTACCACCACGGCCCCTGATGCTTCGGGGCCCCAGAAGAGATCGCCAGGAGACACTGCCAAAGTATAAATTCCACCCCTTAAGGGAGGGGGAGGGGTTGGGCATGTAGCTCTGAATAGAGGTGGGGCAGGCCCTGTGGGCCAGAGGGGAAGAGGTTGGGGGAGGGTGTGTTGGCCTCACATTGCTGAGTGCTCTTACAGACCTCAGTCCTTGTAAAACAGGGACTTGAGGTTGAGTGGAGGGATCTCAAGGGAGTCCTTGAGAAAAGAGCAGGTTTAAATAGTTGGATTGGTATGCCACCCTATACCCTCCTTCAATGGCCAGATACCTTTTTTGCTGTCCTCATTAGGAGCAGTAGTAAGAATGTCAGTGGAAGTGGGCAGGAGGGAGGCACTGGATTTCCCAGAACAACTGCCTGTGGCTTCTGTCAGAGGTCAGGTGCAGTACCATGCCAAGTAAGATGCATTTCGGCCACCCTTTTCCTGCAGGATGCCCTCTTCGCCTCCCAAGAGAAGTTTTTCCAGGAACTATTCGACAGTGAGCTGGCTTCCCAAGCCACTGCAGAGTTCGAGAAGGCAATGAAGGAGCTGGCTGAGGAAGAGCCCCACCTGGTGGAACAGTTCCAAAAGCTCTCGGAGGCTGCAGGGAGAGTGGGTGAGGAGAGGGCCTCAGACAAGTGGATACATCTGAACAGACCTCTTAAGTCTTTGTTGCTTGAAAACGCCAGAATTCTTAGTAAAGTTGATAGCAATCATGATGTCACAGCCATGGGGTGGGGCAAGGTGATAGGAGGAGGGATGGGAACCCCACTCAATGAAAGGGGGAAGACAGGTTGGAAAGTAATAGAAAAGATTATTTAAAACTGATCATTTTAAAGGCTGTAGTATTATTGTGGATGTTATCATAGAGAATAAATTTAACACATAATGTAGATTTATGAAAGGACTGAAGATAACAATAGAATTCAAAGATTTGGAATGATAGTGATTCACTAGTAAATGCTTCATATCCAAGTTGGTAACCTGTTCATTCTAGGCAAAGAAGCAGTTAAAATCTTAAATGACACTGGTTTTTTGTTGTTTTTTCGTTTTTTGTTTTTTTTGATCTCTCCTAGGCAGTGATGCAACCTCCCAACAAGAATTCACTTCTTGCCTAAAGGAGACACTAAGTGGACTAGCCAAAAATGCCACTGACCTTCAGGTGAGGGAGAGGGGGTCAGGGGCCACAAGGGTCCCACTCCCAGACACTTCACCAGCAGGGTCTCAAAAGACAGGTGGTCTTGAGTATCATGCCAAGTCTGTCTCTGCCTCACTGTTTTGCTATAGGCAAATTTAGATAAGTTATCTTTCCCACCTAAAAGAGTGGGAAGCATCCCAATAAAGCAATATATTTGCTTACCTCTCTCTTGTCCTATCTAGAACTCAGGCATGTCAGAAGAGGAGCTGACCAAGGCCATGGAGGGGCTGGGCATGGATGAAGGGGATGGGGAAGGAAACATCCTCCCCATCATGCAGAGTATCATGCAGAACCTATTGTCCAAGGATGTGCTATACCCATCACTGAAGGAGATCACAGAAAAGGTTTGTTAACTTTCATTTCTGCTTTTTTTTCCTCACTCTCCATTATATCAACTCATATGGGCTATTTTGTCTACTCATAGCCTGCAGAGAGAGAGTAACTTGAGTGTGCAAATCCCTCTGTTTTTTTTTTTCTCCTTTGTTCATTTATTGGGGTTGGGGAGAGTTGCAGGGTGGGGAAAGTTGTGTCTCTGAGAGAATAAAGCTACCACATTGAGAATGTCTAGGGTAGAGGGGGAAATCTTTCAGCTCTAGTTTTTTGTAAACTGGTTCAAGACTCTGGGGTTGTTGTCTAATCAATCCTTTCTTGCATTTCTAACTTCATTCATTTCCCCAGCAAGGATTCACTGAGCATTTACTGGCTTTATGTCATGAATAGTGTAAGAGTAGTTTAAGTAGTGGTCCCTGCCATCAGAGAGCTTATGGTTTAGCTGGAGAGATAAAATATAGGCATGGAAGCATTTCAGTGACACAGGGCAACATATGGTTAAGTGTAAAATGAATAGTGTGGACCAAGAATGAGCAGACCAAGGTCTGGGTGAGACCAATTCAACTCTTAAGCAAAGAATGGTTTTTATGTTTTTAAGGTTGTTTGAAAGAAAATATGCAACAGAGACCATATGTGGCCCCCAAAGCCTAAAATACTATCTGGCCCTTCATCATTAGGAAAAGTTTGCCAATCTTTGGTGACTGTAAATGCTGATATGGCCAGGTAATCTAGTTGGAGGCAATGCTGCTTTTCATGGTGAACTTGCTTAAAGCTAAATAGCTTTTCCTTCTGTTTCCCTTTCCCTTCACATTTTAAGTATTGTTCTCAGTACCTTTCCATATTCATTGTTTACTTAATTGTTCTTTACCCATTCTCTCTTTCCTTAGTATCCAGAATGGTTGCAGAGTCACCGGGAATCTCTACCTCCAGAACAGTTTGAAAAATATCAGGAGCAGCACAGTGTCATGGGTAAAATATGTGAGCAGTTTGAGGCAGAGACCCCCACAGACAGTGAGGCCACTCAAAAGGCTCGTTTTGAGACGGTGCTGGATCTTATGCAACAGGTAAAGCTTCCTCTTGCCATCTGCCCACTGGTGCTGCTGACTTAGATGTTCAATAGAGGAGGGATCTGCCACACCTGGGTGGAGGAGGGATCACAAGAGAGGCTACATAACGTGGTTCTCAAATCAGAAAGATCATTAATCAGGATTCTCTTCTGGGCTGCTATTTTTTGGGGTTTCTTCTATCTCATGTTCCTCTTTCCTCATTTTCCAGTTACAGGATTTGGGCCATCCTCCAAAAGAGCTGGCTGGGGAGATGGTGAGTATGTCTTCTCCTCCTAGATTTTAATCTGAGCCCCCACAGTTTCCATAGTTCTATAACCTCTAGTGAATCCACCTAAGGTGATAATTATGGCTACTGGGATGGACCTTCGGAAGCTCTGACCTGAAATATGAGCAGTTATCTGAGTCCCTTCATCTCTTCTCCAGCCTCCTGGCCTCAACTTTGACCTGGATGCCCTCAATCTTTCGGGCCCACCAGGTGCCAGTGGTGAACAGTGTCTGATCATGTGAAAAACAACACGTTTTCCTCTCTGAGTCCCAGCCATGGGGAACATCTGGAGTCAGCAGAACCACTGGGAACAGAGGCAGGAGTGTCGTCTGTGGGAGCGGTCTGCCCGCTGCCCTTTTGTCATCCCATTCAAGACTGTGCCATACCAGCTGAGGCTTTTCCTCTGTCTTTCTAGGAGTAGGGTCTGTTTTGCAGGCCATCTCTGTGAGCCCTACTCCATTGTGGTTTCTGCTGCTATCAAAGGCCTAGCTCTATGCCAGGTGAAGGAAGGCATCCCTTTTGTGGCATGCACCTTCTTTCCTCTCCCAAAATAATATATGTGGCCACACTGATGTTCACCTTTATGCCCGGGACTTTGTGCCTTGTCTCTATTCCCTCTCTTGGATCTGGGGAGCAGGAACAGAGTCCTGGGATTCTTGTATTTCTAGTTCTCTTTGCAGGGCCTTTGGGAATGCAGAGAAGCTTAGTCTGGCCTGGGTTACAGGTCTGTCACCATGCCATCTCACCGTCAGACAGACTTATGAATTCTCTAAAGGGAGAAAGGGCTTTTGCATCTAATCATGGAAGGGTTGGAAGAGAAGCCCTGAAATTCTCTTCTCCCCAGGTGCTGAGCCCATTAGTCCCTGTTCTAGCCTGAGAACTCAGGTCACTACCCTGGTTCTTCCTATGATGCTATGTGATCTGGGTAACCCAGCCCCTGACCTTCCTTTGTCCCCTGTCTCCTCTTACTTCCTCTCTTTTTTAAATACTTGTTTATTCTAACCCTTTTGAGCCCAAGCTGTGACAATAAAGGGCCCATCCTATTTCCCCTTGTCTAGTCTATCCACCAGTCTCACCGGCTTCCTCTCTGCCTGGCAAACAGTTGTAGTGTCAGGTCTGGGAAATGAATGGCCATTCTTCCCCAGGTACATTCTGGCTTATTTAAGATATTTCATTCCCTTAGAATCCTGTCCCTTGGTTCAAGAAGGTAGTTTTGATAAGGGGGAGGGGTACAGACTGGGTCCCTTATCCTGCAGGCCCCATGAGGCACTAATAAATATTCTGAGTGAGGAGTGTGGCCTGTTTTTCCTTCAGGTCTGTTTCTGATCTTCCTCACCTTCTGTAAGCTGCAGAGTGAGGATTGTTAGGAGACTAGTTCTACATGATACTGTAGTGCTAGGCTCCACCCCCACCACACTTCCCCACTTCATTCTGTATCTCAGTTGGCAAAGGAGACTGAGTGGCCATCTTTTCTTCATTTTCTCCTGAGTATTTCAATCTGGAAAGCCCTTCAACTTGTAATTCTATTTTAACATTTCCCATTGTTATTGTTAATGTTAGTAATATATTATTAACATGTTTTTTTAAATTATTTCTCTTTGAGCTGACTTTGCCCTTCTCTGTGGATCCCAGTGGTTCTGTGGACCTTGGTTATTATATGTTGGAGGATACTCTGGTCAGCCCAGCTGAGTGAGTTATTTTTACTCAGAAAATCTGCCAGAGCAGATTTACATTTATCATCTATGTCACTTTGAGCTCCTGACATGTCACTTCCCCTTGGATTAAGACTTTTCACCCCTTGAAGAACTCACACATTCTGTGGTATTGGCAGGGAAGGAAATGTTCTCCAGGCCTCAGGCTGCTTGGGAAGGTCCAGCTACTGTACCTTATCAGAGCATGGAAGAGCCTAGGTCTGAATGTGAGACTTCTGTATTCTTTGAGAGATGGAAAAGTACAGGCAGACTTGTGATGATTGTCACAGAGCCTTAAGGCCAAAATTTTCTCCTTAAAGCTCCCACCAAAAACTGGACAAGGAGAGGAGGAGGGAAGAACAAAAGGGCCCTGCCCCTTGACTCTTGTGCCTCTTGTCTTGCCAGTTTTGTTTTATAGATTCTCACTTCTGCTAGCCTGGCCAGGGCTTACTCCAGGAATCTAAATAGATACCCTAGTCCATTTTTATTTTGATTAAATTTGAACTAGTTGACTTCAGTTTACTTTCTGTTTCAGAAACACTATTTGACTTATTCTAGAACTTGTAGAGGTATGGAGCTTGGTACTCTCTATCAATCCTTTTCAAACTATATGTGGTAAAGGACCAGGTTTTTTTAATATTCAATCCTTTATGTGTCAACATGTGTTCCTATTGCCCGTGACAGGTATACATTTCACACTGTATGCTATCTACCATGCAAGTTTGAAATCACTCAAACTGGCCAAACCCTATTCAACAGATTAAGTCCACTGATGATGTACTTGGGTATCATGGCAATGTCAAAATGCTAGAAAGTTTCTAAACATTCTCATTTTCTAATGTATCATGTCTCAGACAGGTAAAAAAACTGTTCACAGACCACCACAAGTCTGCAAACCACCTTTAAATAGCACTGCTCTAGGGCCCTCCATCTCTCCCTAGATTCTAGCCAAACTGTTGCATGTCTGTACTTGTTCTCCTATTTGAGGATTGCCTCTAGAGAACTTTTTCTTCAGCGAGAATGTGGCACTGTAAGAACATCTGTAGTATTTCTCTAGCGTTTTCTGCTGCTTAAAAATAACCATTACAAAGCTTAGGTTTAAGCTGTATATGAAATATTTATGCTGCTCTCAAAATTTAAAGGAGTTGCTCCTCTGTTCCAAAATTCTGTATGTTAGATAACAAATTTGTGGTTGTATGACTGGCTTCATGAATTAAGAATTGAATTCATACAGAATTTGTTAGAATAGGAACATTTTCCTGTGACTCTGGAACATCCTGTCAAGGCTCCAAAAAGCAGTTATAATATGCTGTCGAGATGGCTTTGGGAAGCTTGAGCAAAAAAATGGCCTATGTTAAATGAAGTGGAGATGGCAGACGATACAAAAAAGGACCAAAAGACTTGAGGAAATGGGCATGTAGAAATGAATGTTACATAACACTAGAAAATACATCAACTGACCATATATACCTCAAAAAGTCCTAGGGAATTTTGTTTTTTTAAATAAAGGCAATAGGAAAGGCACTGGTGAAGGAGCACTAGCATCTTTGAGAAATTTAGAAGTGGATGTCTCTGTAGATTGAAACTTGTAGAAGATGTTAAAGAACTGCTTTCCCTGGTAGCAATGGGGATAATAGGATTCTGACATAATAAAGGCTAGATGGCAAGCAACACTTAACAATCAGAAAAGGTGGGTGCATTTTAATAAGGGTAGCAAGGTCAAAGTAGAGATGGGTAATAGAACATGGGTGGTCCTAGAGGCAAGACAGGTAGACAAGGAGAGTATTGATTTATATACAGAAGGCTGAGGTCAGTAACTTCGATGAAAAGTCACAATTCCTTGTCCAGTTTCTGAGCCTTACGTAGTTCTTACACTCACAAACTATCAATTGAAAGAGAGCCATTTACTCAGTTAACCATTGAGTAGAAAACAGTTTGTTTTTCCTCTGTTGTCATAACACAACACAGAAGACTTCAGCGACCAACTGTGTGGGTTTTTCCACCCACATAACGAGCAAGCAATCAGTTCTGCAGTGGATACCAGCTGGGTGTCCTCTAATTTGATTTTGACACTGTCTACCTGG
Organism: Mirza zaza; assembly: GCA_008750895.1. NCBI lineage: Eukaryota > Metazoa > Chordata > Mammalia > Primates > Cheirogaleidae > Mirza > Mirza zaza. Next base: position 21,752 of record VSMD01073779.1, read on the forward strand.
AAACAGTGTCAGATCCTACAGGTTGAGGGCTCAGTTGCAAAGACTGCCCCCTCCCACTTCTGATGTCAGCTGTAAGCCACAGATTATTTTGCATGTACCATAAATCAGGGTTTCCACAGCCCCCTCCTTGGGTTTGATTAATTTGTTAGAGCGGCTCACAAAACTCAGGGAAACACTTATACTTACTAGTTTATTATAGAGGGTATTACAGCAGATATGGATGAAAAGATGTATAAGTCAAGGGGTACAGAGCTTCCATGACCTATCTTGGCACTCTACCCTCCAGGAACCTCCAGGTGTTTGGCTATGTTGGAAGCTCTCTAAACTCTGTCCTTTTGGTTTTTTATGGAGGCTTTATAGGTAGGCATGATTGATTAAACCATTGGCCATTGGTGATTAATTCTGTCATCAGTCCATTTCCCCGCCCCAGAGGTTAGAGGATGGGGCTGAAAGTTCCATCCCTCTAATCCAGCTGTGGTCTTTTTGGTGACCAGCTCCCATCCTGAAGCTGCCAAGGGGTTGCTAGCCATCAGTCAACTTACTAGAATACAAAGGTATCAGTTTGAAGATTTTAAGGATTTGGGGGTTGTATACGAAGAAAAGGGGTCAAAAACCAAATATATATTTTATAATATCACAACCATACACTGCAGAAAGAATACTAGATTTTATAAGTTGGGAAACAGGTATACAGAGTCTAAGTTGACACTGATATCCAGGGACCCAAAGCACCATTGCAGTGCCTTCCCTCCCAACACCCCTAACTACTCTCATTACTTTGGGGAAATATGCGGTCAGTCAGGTAATAAAATGAAGGGCTGGCCTAAATCTTTCTCACAGTGTGTCCAAGAAACCCACTTGATGGTCATTTCCCAGTTTCCAAATATTTAATCAGATTGAATATGTTTAGCAGTTGGCAGAGAGCCCAAATAGAAGCTCCCGAAATTGTACCCCCACCTCTGCCAAGATAGTCAGTAAAAAATAATACTGCGTTCTGGGGGAAAATGGAAGGAATTAGTTAAACCCTTAAAGATTTAAAGGTTGTTGGGGTATTGGTCTCCATTATATCCTCATTTAGTTTCTACCTGTCTGGCCCTTGCAAAAATTGGATGACTTATGGTACATAACAGTGGACTACTGTAAACTTAAGTAGTAGTCCCAGTTGCGGTGCCATGTTGGATATAGTTTCTTCTGTTACTCTAGCACAAGGATCAGCAAACTATAGCCCACAAGCCAAATCTGGCCTGCTACTTGTTTTTGTTAATAAAGATTTATTGACATGCAGCCAGGATCATTCATTTATGTATCATCTATGCATGCTTTTTTGCTATAATGGCAGAGTGTAGTAGTTGTGACAGAAATCATATAGCCTGCAAAATCTAAAATATTTACTATCTGAAGTTCATAAACCCCTAATCTAGTGAATATGTTCTCTCAATACCCATTAGGAAGGAGTATAAAAGCAGTTTGCATTCACACAGTGTGGGCAACATTGTATGTTCACAGTCTTGACTTATAGATGTTAATTTATCAACCTCTCTGTCATAGTATAGTCTAAAAGGAACTGGATATGGCTGGGCGCGGTGGCTCATGCCTGTAATCCTAGCACTCTGGGAGGCCGAGCGGGTGGATTGCTCAAGGTCGGGAGTTCAAAACTAGCCTGAGCAAGACCCCGTCTCTACTAAAAATAGAAAGAAATTAATTGACCAACTAAAAATATATATAGAAAAAATTAGCCGAGCATGGTGGCGCATGCCTGTAGTCCCAGCTACTCGGGAGGCTGAGGCAGTAGGATCGCTTGAGCCCAGGAGATTGAGGTTGCTGTGAGCTAGGCTGACACTACGGCACTCACTCTAGCCTGGGCAACAAAGTGAGACTCTGTCTCAAAAAAAAAAGGAACTGGATATTCTGCAGAATATCACTTTTTTTGCTATATTAAGATTATGCTAATTAGGCAATAAGGATATGTTACTTAACTTGATGACCAAGCAGTATCAAGTACTCTGGATTCCTTGGTGAGATATACATATTCAAGGTGGTGGGAGATAAGTCCTAGAAAAATGCAGGGGCCTGACAACATTGGTGACATTTTTAGTCCAATGGTCTGGAGCATTCTGGGACATCTCTAAAGTAAAGGACAAATTATTGCAGGCCTCTTACAGTTTTGGAGCCAGCATGTTCTGTACTTGGGAAGGCAAGGAAGCACTCTGCAGGAGGTTGAAGGGGCCATATGACCTGGAAGATTTTGTTACCAAAAGTTTGGTACTTGCTCCTGTGGCTGAACAGAGAATAAGGACAAACAGTTTGAGGAAAAGGAAAGAAAAGTTTATTAATTTGCTGGCAAATGAGGAGGATGGTAGTCTCTTATCTTAAAGAACCATCTTCCTTTTAGCAGAAATACAGAGCTTTTAAAAGGGAGTTTTCAGCTTTGGGCTATTGCTATTCAATTATAGCATCTCTGGTGAAGATGATCTCATAGTTCAACTGTAGCATCTCTGATGAAGATGATTTCCTGACCACTCTTTCATTGAGCTATCTACTGTGGTTTAAGATACTAGAAAGAAAAAGAATGTTTTTCTGCCCCTTTGATTACTGGCCTCAAGCAGGAATGCAGGTTTTAATTCCCAAAAAGGGTGAGGGAGTTTTAAAGAGACAACTCATAAAACATTTTTGCTCTTTTTCAGGCCTTTATCTCTGTTACATATTCCCCACTGCCAGTTTTACCCTTCCATATATATCTATGGGAGGAGGGTTGACATAGTCAATCATTAAGCTACTTCCTGCTGAATTAGATGGAAGGTTTGTACTTATTTATGCCATTGCAAAACTTTGGCAGTAGATTTACAAAAATAAAGAATGTAACTGGTTACCAGGTAACAAGGGCATAAGCAACAACAACCGTGAGGATTGACAAGGCAAAATGGAAGATAACCTGATAAGAGTTATTTTTCCCTACTTGGTATCTAAGACACCAGTAGGACTGTGGGTCCTTGCTGTCACCTTATACATAATGTCTGATACAGGGCTGGGCAAGAAAGAAACATGGGATCTCTGAGTATGGACAGAGCCATTAGTTGCACCCTGTAGGTGATCAGAGAGACCGGCTTTTGCAAATTCAGAAATTGAGAAATTGTAGCAGGGGTCCTCAAACTTTTTAATGGGAGGCCAGTTCACTGTCCCTCAGACCATTGGAGGGCCGCTGGAGAGTGTGGTGCACGTTCCATACATGCGCACTGTGAGCCTGGAACAAGTCGGCTGCTAAGCACAACAGGCAGTGGTGGCAAAAATACCCAGTGGGCCGGATAAATGTCCTTGGTGGGTTGCATGTAGCCAGCGGGCTGTAGTTTGAGGACACCTGGTACAGGAATACTTGCACTGAATGAGGTTTAGGATGGCAAACAACAGTGAAGCAGATCAGCAGAAGAGGCAGCAGTCCAGGAAATCCTTACTAAGGAGTCTTCTCTCTAGCCTATAGACAGAAGAAATAACCAAGGATTAGTTAAGGAAAATATCAGCAATTTCATTTTTCCTTCTTAAACAGATACTTTAGATCACTCAAAGTCTGGTTCATCCATTGGAGGCTTGGGTCTTCTTCCTCCATGTGTCACCTCTTTACCCTGGCGCAATAGACCAAAGGTTTTACTCCTCGTAATTTCAAGGTGTGAGTTGTTAGAGACACTTTGTAGGGTCCCTTCCACTTCTCTGCTTCCAACTGGGGTGGGCACCTGAAAAAAGCAAACTCATGCATAGTGGATAGTATTGGATATATTGCTTTACTCTGTTTTCTTCACTTATAGTTACATTATCATACTTACCCTGGGGTGCTAGAAAGGGTATCCTATAAACTATTTCATAAGGACTTATGTTAAGCCTGCTTCTAGGGGCTACCCTTATTTGGAGGAGGGCAAGCAGCAATACCCTATTCCACCTTAGTTGGGTTTCCTGCATCAGTTTTTCCCAGGAGACATGCAATTTCCCTTCTAGATGTAGAGCTTTGCTTACTTGCTGAGTTACCTCCAATATAAAGGAGGGTCCATTATCGCTCTGTATAGAGGAAGGGAGCCCAGACCTCAGAACGAGTTCCTTTAGAAGGAGTCTGGTAACTTCAGACACTTTCTCCATTCAGGTAAGATAAGTCTCTACCCAACCTGAAAAGGTATCTAATATAAGCAAGCATTTAAAGTTTAAATCACTTTGCCAATCACTGAAAAGTGGGTCCCCGCATGTTGGGTTCCTCATGGAGCAGGTCACTTTTCTGTCTTTGGCTTGTTTTGTGCACATAAAGGGCACCCCTGAGTTATTTGTCAAACAGAGTCCTCTTAAATGAGATTCCACCATATCCAGTGAGGCATCATGCCCTTAGTGTGTGCATTCATGTAGATGCCTTATAAGCCTCAAGTAGAAGAATGAGTTTGTGAGAATTCTGTCTCTACTTAGCTGTGTCATCCCGTGTCACAGACCCAGTCTTCAGTCTTAAAGGAGGTTTATAATCTAAATCTAGCCAGGATATGAAGGCCCTAAGGAACAGATCAGCTTCAGTGTCCTTTTTTTTTTTTTTATTGTGACCAGGACAGTACATGGGCTCATCCATGACCTATATCAGGGCCATTATTTCAGTGGCATATTTAATATCCTTATTCCCTACTGTCAGGAGCCCTCTTTCCTTCCAAATGGCACCATGAGCATGCACGACCATAAAAGCATATGTAGAGTCTGTATAAATGTTTACCTTTTTTCCTCCGGATAACTGAAGAGCTCTGGTTAAAGCAATCAGCTCAGCTTTCTGAGCTGCAGCACCAGGCAGCAGTGCCATTGCATCTAATACCTGTCGTTCCATGATCACCGCATATCCAGCCCTTCATTGTCCATAAAGCTGCTCCCATTGGTGAAAAGATCCCAATCTGGCTCTGGCATCGGCTGATATGATAGATCGATCCTGCTAGAATAGACAGCCTCCAGAACCTCTAAACAGTTATGCTGCAAAGGCTCATTCTCTACAGCTGGTAACAGGGTGGCAGGTTTGGGAGTAGACACAGTCTTTAATAACAACTCACAAGTAGCTGGTACTGCCGGGAGGCAAGGAGGCCATTCTCTCCTGGTATTGTCTGCACTTGCTTTGACAAGCATGCCACTGGCTATGGGATGTCTCCCAGTATCTGTACTAAGACTCCATGGCTCATTCCTTGTTTTTCATGAACATACAATTTAAATTCTTTCTGCAAGTCAGGCAGCCCCAAAGTGCAGGTGGTCATAAGACTGCTTTAGTTTTTCAAAGGTATTTTGACAGTCTGTGGTCCAGATTGGGCTTTACATCTGTCCCTTTAAGGGCCTTGTAGAGTGGCTTTGCTATTAGTCCAAAGTTTGGGATCCAGAAGCAACAGAACCCTGTCATTCCTAGGAAGTCATGCAGTTGCCATGGGTTCCCTTGCTAATTTGGAATCCCAAATAAGTAACCTGCTGTTGCAAATCTGTCCAATTGCAGGTTCTGTAAGTCTGTTGCTAAGCTCTCATTTAAACAGGTTAGGAGAATTTTTTTAATCCCCTGAGGCAACACAGTCCAGCAATGCTGTGAGGTCATCCTAGTCTTGGGATCCTGTCATTCAGATGTGACTCAGGACCATTCATAGTCACTTGTACAATGTCATTAGTGGCTCATAGATCCTGCAAAAATATATACTCATTGGTATAGGGAATTTAAATTCTTTCTGCATGTCCTGGGGCCCCATTGGCCCATATGGCTCTACCTTTTTTTTTTTTTTTTTTGAGACAGAGTCTCACTCTGTTGCCCGGGCTAGAGTGCCATGGCATCAGCCTAGCTCACAGCAACCTCAAACTCCTGGGCCTGGGCTCAAGCAGTGCTTCTGCCTCAGCCTCCCAACTAGCTGAGACTACAGGCATACACCACCATGCCCTGCTAATTTTTTCTATATATTTTTAGTTGGCCAACTAACTTCTTTCTATTTTTTTTAGTAGAGACAGGGTCTCGCTCTTGCTCAGTCTGGTTTCGAACTCCTGACCTTGAGTGATCCTCCCACTTCTGCCTCCCAGAGTGCTAGGATTACAGGCATGAGCCACTGAGCCCAGCCATCCAGTGACATTTATTGGGGCTCCATCATTAGGGCCCAGCAAAGCCTTCTCTGCAATACTTGGAAATAGGAATTTTAATAAATACATACTTTTGCATATCAGTTGTCTTTCTCTTTCCACCTGCCTGTTTAATTATAGTAGTTGTGGCTCTCCTGCGTTTTGGTTTGGTTTGGTTTGGTTCTGTGGGAGCAAAAGCCACCAGAGCTTAGGATAAAGACTAGGTACTCTGGGCCTGGATGCGGAAACATGCTTTGGGCAGCAGAGGTCAAAAGGCTGACCTTGAGCGATCTTCCCACCTCAGCCTCCCAGAGTGCTAGGATTACAGGTGTGAGCCACCGTGCCCAGCCAGGCCTTACCTTTTTGGTAAACCTTAGGAAGAACAGAACTTGCTGCTTCTTGCAAATGCTACAGTTGCAGTCAAAGTTGTGCAAGTCTGCTGAGGCTCAAACTTCAAAATGAACTGCTTTGCAGTGGCAGCCTCCTGTGTGCTTCACCAGGCCCTGGTATTCAAAGCCAACAGGAGCTTGGCAGCACCCTGGAAGCGAGCTTCTAACTGTTTCTGGAACAGTTCCTGATACTCCTGCTGCTTGTCCAGGTTCAGCCTGGCCACCGAAGATGTTGGGGTCACCAGAGTCGGCGGCAGCGCAGTGCCAGCCCTGGCAGTGGCTCCACGGGGCCCACCTGGGCCTGCAACAAGAAGTTCCTCAGCCACCACTCTGTCCCCTGTCCCCTGCCTGACTCTCAGAGCACCGTGCAAGGCTGGTGCCAGGGGACTGGGGTGGCACCACTCTCATGGCAATGAAAAAGTTCACTTATTGAGCCCCCCACTGTCAGTCACACCTGGGGCTCCTATGGGGAATATGGATTGGAGCCACTAGTGAGGCATGGCGCCTCAGGCCCCCTTCTTCATCATCTAAGTCCTAAACTTGAAAAGCCATTTGGTTTCCTGGGGCTTTCTGCAATTTTGCGTGGTTCTTTCCAACCTTCTTCCTCTTTACAAAAGCTTCAACCTGGGGCAGCCTTTTCCACCCTTTTCCTTTTGGTTGTCTCTACCCTTGGTTGGCTCGGCTAACAGAACATACATAGGTTTCAGTTTCTCTTCTTCCCTAGTGTTGTATACTTTAAAGGTGGTATCAACAAGCTGGTGAGGGATTCATGCCAATTGCCCCTTCCACACACTGCAGCTTTCACCTTATATCTGAAGCATGCTGTCCTATTAACTATGCACAAATTTTCAGGGGCCTCTGGATCTGCATCTGTATATATCCAATAAGCCTGATAGATGCATTCCAAAAATTCAGAGGGATCTTCATTATCTTTTGGTTATAATTTTTGGACCTTGTTTTAACTCTTCTGTCTATGCACTCCCCTCTGGAGGCCTGCCAGAATACACTTTTGGTAATGATTTATTCTCACACTGTCTGCACCCACATTAGGATCCCTTTTGTGTAAGTCCAGTAATACCCTACTGACTGTCCTTGTGCATTCAAGCCCCTATCTGATATTGCCATAGTGGAAATTGTCCTGCCCTAGCTATGGGTGCCCTGTGGCCAAATTGAGTTCCCTGCTAGGTCTTGGAAGGGGAGACGATTCCCACTTTCCATATTCTGCCTACTGTGCCTCAGCCAGTATGGGATCCTACATAATAATGCCTTGGAACAAGAGACCCACTTAATGGCAAAGCAGGTGTGGCAGTGGGCACGTGACTTTGGTCATATGAGCAATGAAATCCACTGGTCTGACCAAATACCTTTCCATTCAGAAGGTACTAGCCTGGTAGAGCAGTAGAATGGCCTTTTGAAGGTGCAGTTGTGGTGCCAGCAAGGATGGGGCACTATCCTTCCCAATACAATATGAACCTACTTGACCATAATAGGGTGCTTTACCACTAGTAGGCTCTGGAACCAAGAGTGGAAGTAGGAGTTACCCTGCTCAGCATCACTCCCAGTAATCCATTTGAGGAATTTGTGCTTCCCCTCTGCAACTTTAAGCTTTGTAGATCTGGAGGTCCTGGTTCCCAGAAGGGCTGTGCTTCTACCAGGTACAGCATAAGAATCTTAATAAACTTAAAGATATGGTTGCCATCTTGTCAGTTTGGGCACCTAATGCCAGCACTTATAGGCAAAGAAAAGAACTTACCATACTATCTGGAATAATTGATGATTATGAGGAGGTAGAACTGCTGCTACATAAGTGGAAAGTGTGTGATGGATGTGTTATTTCTGGGATGTCCTTTGGTCCTCCCATATTCAGTTTTAACTGTAAGTGGGTAAGTAAACAATTATCGCCTGATAAGGGCATAGTTACCAGGGGCTTAGAATCTTCAGGAATGAGAGTCTAGGTCACCTCACCAGGTAAGCCATCTAGACCAGCAGAAGTGCTAGTCCAAGGGGAAATGAAACCAGAATGGGTGGTAGAGAAGAGAAAGAATGCTTTACAGCTTCAGGACCAACTGCAGCAAAACTACTCTCACATGTCCCTATAAATTGTGACTAACCAGAATGCTGGAACAACTACCTGGATAGAGTGAACTTAATGTACAAAGCAAATGGATCTGAGCAGTGCTAGAGTTGGATTGTAATGGACATTGTTGGTACCCTGTCCAGACCCCTTTAACCAGGAAGTGAGTGTAGGCTGCTAATAGCTCACCACTGCATCTTCCTCCTGAGAATTACCTTTTGTAAACAGAAGCCACTTCTGGACCTTTTGGGGAGGTATGCCCTCCCAGGGATAGCAATGGTGTGGTGTCAGTTTCTACAAAGAAGTCAGCTGCAATTCTGATAGAGACATTAGCAGTGCTGATATGCAATCAGTAATTGTGTTATCAGCAAGTGATACTAGGACACGAAATTCCTCCTCCCTTTCCTCAAGGTGGGACAAATATGGTGCCATTTATGTCCCAGATTGCCCAGTGGAGTCTAAACGTATCACCTGAACCTATATCTCTGCCTCTTTCCCCCGTCCTATCTTGCCTCCCTCATTTCATTGCAGGTTTTGAGAACAATCCCTCAATAAATCACTTGCACAGAATCCCTTTCTCAGGCACTGTTTTTAGGGAATCCAACCCAAGACAGGCAAATAAGGGGTGCTCAGTGATAACAAAAATAGGAGCAGTTGGGTTTGACAGAAGGTAAAGCAAAGGTGAGTTTAGTTTTGGAATGTTAAAGTGTCAGGGCTGGGCATGGTGGCTCACACCTGTAATTGCAGAGGCCAAAGCAGGAGGATCACTTGAGGCCAGGAGTTTGAGACCAGCCTGGGCAACATAGTGAGACCCCATCTCTACAGAAAATTTAAAAATTAGCCTGGCATGGTGGCATGTGCCTATAGTCCCAGCTACTTGATAGACTAAGGCAAGAAGATCACATGAGCCCAGGAGGCTATAGTAAGTTGCAATAGTAAGTTGCAATTGCACTACCGCACTCCAGGCTGGGCAACAGAGTGAGACCCTGTCTCAAAAAAAAAAAAAAAAAAAAAAAAAAAAAGGCCAGGTACAATATTTCATGCCTGTAATCCTAGCACTTTGGGAGGCCGAGGCAGGAGGATTGCATGAGGACAGGAGTTTGACCAGCCTGAGCAACACAGTGAGACCCTGTCGCTACCAAAAGAAAGAAAAAGAAAAGAAAGAAAAAATCAGCTGAGTGTGGTGGCAGGCACTTGTAGTCCCAGCTAGTTGGGAGGCTGAGGTGGGAGGATTGCTTGAGCCCAGGAGTTTGAGGTTGCAGCGAACTAAGATGATGCCACTGCACTCTAGCCTAGGTAGCAAAGCAAGACCCTGTCTCCAAAGGGAAAAAAAAGTGTCATTGGCCAGAATAGAAGGGAATTTCCTCAACTTGATAAAAATGCATCTATGAAAAACCTATAGCTAACATCATACTTAATGGTGAAATACTGGATACTTTTTTCCTAAAAGTATATTCACAGATGGCATTGCTTTGTATATAGAAAATCTTAAGGAATCCACTAAGAAACTATTAGAATTAATAAATGAGTTCAGAAAGGTTGCAGAATACAAAATCAATATACAAAAGTCAAGTCTATTTCTATACATTTACAATGAATAATACAAAAAAGTCAAGAAAATGACTCTATTCATCATAGCATCAAAAAGGAAAAAAAGGTAAATTTAACAAAAAGAAGGGAAAACTTATGTTGTGAAAACTACAAAGCATTGTTGAAAGAAATTAAAGAGGATCTAAATAAATGGAAAAATATCCATGTTCACAAATCAGAATGTTTAACATTGTTAAGATGACAACAGTCCCCAATCAATCTCCAGATTCAATGCAATCTCTATCAGAATCCGAGAGGACTTCTTTGTAGAAATTGATAAGTCAGGCCAGGCGAGGTGGCTCATGCCTGTAATCCTAGCACTCTGGGAGGCCGAGGCAGGTGGATTGCTTGAGGTCAGGAGTTCAAAACCAGCCTAAGCAAGAGCAAGACCCTGTCTCTAATATAAATAGAAAGAAATTAATTGGCCAACTAATATGGCTAGAAAAAATTAGCCGGGCATGGTGGTGCATGCTTGTAGTGCCAGCTACTTGGGATGCTGAGGCAGCAGGATTGCTTGAGCCCAGGAGTTTGAAGTTGCTGTGAGCTAGGCTGACGCCACGGCACTCACTCCAGCCTGGGCAACAAAGTGAGACTCCTGTCTCAAAAAAAAAAAAGAAAGAAATTGATAAGTCAGTTTTAGACTTTATATGGAATTGCAGTGGACCATAATAACCAAAACAATCCCAATGAAGAATAAAGTAGGATTCATTTCTCAATTTCAAAACTTACTATAAGGTGGTTCATGCCTATAATCCCAACATTTTGGGAAGCCCAGATGCAAAGATCACTTAAGGCCAGGAGTTCAGCCTGGGTAACACAGGCTAGTTCTGATGATTGGGTCTCTTTTGTGAGACCCCATCTCTACAAAAAATAAAATTAGTGAGGTGCAATGATGGGTGCCTGTAGTCCCAGCTGCTCAGGAGTCAGGAGAATCCCTTGAGCCCAGGAGTCCAGGTTACAGTGAGGTCTGATCACGCCACTGCATTCCCACCTGAGCAAAAGAGTGAGACCCAGTCTCTCTCTCAAAAAAAAAAAACTTACTACAAAGCAATGACAAAGACAGTGTGGTACTAGCATAAGAACAGACAGAAAAATGGAATAGAATTAAGGGTCCAGAAATAAATCCATATATCTATCATCAACTGATCTTTGACAAGGGTACCAAGACCATCCCATATGGAAAGCATAGTTTTTCAACATATGGTTCTGGGAAAACTGGATAGTCACATGCAAAAGAACGAAGTTCTATTACCTCACACCATTTACAAAAATTAAAATGAATCCATGACCTGAGAGAACTAAAACTAAATCTCTTACACTAAAACACAGAGACAAAACCTTTACAACTGGGTTTTGCAAAGTGTTCTTAGATACAACACCAAAAGTATGAGCAACAACAACAAAAATAGATTGGATATGATAAAAATAAAAAAGTTTTGTGCTTCAAAGGACATCATTACAAAAGTGAAAAGACAACTCACAGAAAGGGAGAACATATTTGCAAATCACATACCTGATTAGGAGACTTGTATCTAGAATATATACTCAATAATAGGAGATAACACGCTGGGTGTGATACCATGCAACTGTATTCCCAGTTACTTGGGAGCCTGAGGCAGGAGTATTGCTTTAGGCCAAGAATTCAAGGCTATAGTGCACTATGATGACATCCATGGATAGCCACTGCACTCCAGCCTGGGCAACATAGTGAGACACCTGTCTCTTAAAAAAAGAAAGAAAAAAAAGACAACACTATTTAAAAATTGGCAAAGATGTAAGTAGATGTTCTCCAGAGAAGACATAAAAATGACCAATAAACACATGAAGAAATGCTTAACATCATTAATCATCAGATAATTGCAAATCAAAACCACAGTGAGATACCACTTCACACCCACCAGAATGACAAGAATCAAAAAGTGAGATAAGTATTGATAAGGATGGGGAGAAATCCGAACCCTCATACACTGCTGCTGTGAGTGTAAAATGGCACTCAGAACTTTAAACAGTTAGTCATATGACCCAGCAATTCTCTTCTTAGGTATATACCCCTAAAAAATGAAAACATGTCCACACAGAAACTTGTAAATGGATGTTTATGGCAGGAGTGTTCATAATAGCCAAAAGAAACAACCCCAATATTCCTCAACATATGGATGCATAAACAAAATGTGGTTCATCCACACAGTGAAATATTATTTGGCCATAAGAAGAAATGAAGTACTTGGCCAGGCGAGGTAGCTCACGCCTGTAATCCTAGCACTCTGGGAGGCTGAACGGGCGGATAGCTCGAGGTCAGGAGTTCAAAACCAGCTTGAGCAAGAGTGAGACCCCATCTCTACTATAAATAGAAAGAAATTAATTGGCCAACTAATATATATAGAAAAAAGTAGCCGGGCATGGTGGCACATGCCTGTAGTCCCAGCTACTTGGGAGGCTGAGGCAGCAGGATTGCTTGAGCCCAGGAGTTTGAGGTTGCTGTGAGCTAGGCTGACGCCACAGCACTCACTCTAGCCTGGGCAACAAAGTGAGACTTTGTCTCAAAAAAAAAAAAAAAAAAGAAGAAGAAATGAAGTACTAATACATGCTACAACATGAATGAACCTTGAAAACATTGTGCTATATGATTCCATTCATATGAATGTCAAGGCTGGGTGCGATGGCTCACGCCTATAATCCTAGCACTCTGGGAGGCTGAGGCAGGAGGATCACTTGGGGTCAGGAGTTCGAGACTAGCCTGAGCAAGAGCAAGACCCCCTCTGTACTAAAAATAGAAAAAATTAGCCGGGCATGGTGGTGCATGCCTGTAGTCTCAGCTACTCTGGAAGCTAAGCCAAGCAGGAGGATCGCTTGAGCCCAGAGTTGAGGTTGCTGTGAGCTAGGCAGATGCCATGATACTCTATCCCGGGCAACAGAGTGAGACTTTATCTTGAAAAAAAAGTCCAAAACATGGGAATCTATAGACACAGAAAGCAGATTAATGTTTCTTATGGCTGGGTGAGGGCATGGGAAGATAGGGGTGGGGTGATAGCTAAAAGGTATTAGGTTTCTTTTAGAGGTGATGAATATGTTCTAAAATTGTGGTGATGGTTGCACATATTTGAATATACTAGAAGCCACTGAATTGTGTATTTTAAATGGATGACCTGTATGTGAATTATATAATCTTAATAAAACTGTTTATTAAAAAATGTCATTGGCCACCAGGTATGTGAGTTTAAAGCTTGAAAGTTAATAACTGGTCAGAGAAAAAGAAATGGGACCATGCAATATAGTGTCACGGAAACCAGTGGGTTTGAGTATCACAAGATAGAGACGTAAGGGTCAATAATCATCACACCTCAAATTTGATAGGAAAGCCTAAATAAAAAAGAAGCCGAGGCGGGTGGATTGCTCGAGGTCAGGAGTTCGAAACCAGCCTGAGCAAGAGCGAGACCCCGTCTCTACCATAAATAGAAAGAAATTAATTGGCCAACTAATATATATATAGAAAAAATTAGCCGGGCATGGTGGCACATGCCTGTAGTCCCAGCTACTCAGGAGGCTGAGGCAGTAGGATTGCTTGAGCCTAGGAGTTTGAGGTTGCTATGAGCTAGGCTGACGCCATGGCACTCACTCTAGCCTGGGCAACAAAGTGAGACTCTGTCTCAAAAAAAAAAAGAATATAGTGGTAATGACAATTGATTTGGTGGTAATAGCAATGGTGTCCACAAAATAATGAGTACAGAAACCAAATCATCGAGAAGGAGGCTTTTATCCCCATAGATCCACTGAAATTGCTCTTGTCACGGTCTTAACCTTCACATTTCCAAGTCCTGTGGCCAGTTTTTAGTCATCTTAACCTCAGTCTGTTGAGCAGGAATGATGCAGTTTATAGTGACTCCTTGAAACTTTTTTTGGTTTGTTTTATAAGACCCCTCACTCTCTTGAGTTTTCTTATTCTTTGTATTTCCAAGGTAGTCCTTTTTAACAAATTTTGCTGTGTGCTTGCTTTGGCAGCACATCTAATAAATTTTGCTGGATATTCCTCCTCTCTGAATTCTATTAGTTGGAATCCCTCAGGATTAGAGGTCTCAGTCTTTAGACTGCTTCTTTTCCACATTAAGTGAGCTCTCTCCACTCCTTGGCTATCTATACCATTTATAACCTAATGACTCCTTAATTTATACATCCAATTGTCCCTTCTCCTATGAGCTTTAGATTCACATTTCCAATTGTTGACTCAGAAGCTCTATTTGGAAATCTAATAGGCATCTCCAATTCAACATGTCTGAAATAGAACTGGATGTTTCCCCCCCAAAACCTGCTCTTGTCCCCTCAGGTTCTCTATCTCAGTAAATGGCATTACTATTTATCTAGTTATTTAAGTAAAAACAAAAACCTGAGACATCCTATCCTTGATTCTTGTCTTTATCTTGCGCCCCACATTCAATCAATTAGCAAGTCATCTCTACACCACTTTTTTTTTGAGAGAGAGAGACTTCCTCTGTTGTCCTGACTATAATACAGTAGTGTCATCATAGCTCACTACAACCTCAAGCTCCTGGGCTCAAACAACCTTCCTGCCTCAGCCTTTTGAGTAGCTATGACTGCAGGCATGCACCACCTGGCTAATTTTTTTTTGGTGGAGATTTGGTCTATGTTGCCCAGGCTGGTCTCAAACTCCTAGCCTCAAGTAATCCTCCCGGCTCAGCCTCCCAAAGTGCTGGGGTTAAAGGTGTAAGCCACTGTGCCCAGTCCTCTATACCACTTTCAAAGTATCTCTTGAATCCAGCCACTTTGTACCACTTCTGTTGAAACACCAGTCTTGCAGATCTTCTGCAATATCTTCCTAACAGATCTTTCATCTTCTATTTTCTTCCCTGCAGGCATTTCTTAAAGAATCAACCGTGTGAACCTCTTCAATTATAAATCAGATCATGTCAATCTTTTACTCCGAACCCTTCATGGCTTCTTAGAACTCTGAGGATGAAATCCAAAGTCCTCTCTTTGTTCCACAAGTTCATAAATGATCTGGCTCCCATCTTGTTTTTCCAAACTAATTTCCTATGTGTTCTTTTGTCACACTGGCTTCCTTGCCAAGGACACTGAAGCTTCAGGGTCTTTACTTTGCTATTCCCTCTGCCTGGAATGTTCTTTTCCAAGTGTGTATAGCTTTCGCTCTCACTTCTGATCTTTTATTCAATTGTCAACCTGAGCAGTTTGGGGGACGTCTTTCCCTGAACCACCTATGTAAAAGAGCACACCCATCCTGGTAACCCAGTTTTAGCTTGCTTTATTTTCTTTTACAGTACTCTCCATAACTTCATAACTTTATATTCTTATCTGTATGTTGCTCTCCCCATACACTCCCAACCCCTGCAGTAATACCTTTTTTTTTTTTTTTTTTTTTTGATACAGAGTCTCACTTTGTTGCCCAGGCTAGAGTGAGTGTGCTGGTGTCAGCCTAGCTCACAGGAACCTCAAACTTCTGGGCTCAAGCAATCCTACTGCCTCAGCCTCCCGAGTAGCTGGGACTACAGGCATACGCCACCATGCCCAGCTAATTTGTTTTTCTATATATATTAGTTGGCCAATTAATTTTTTTCTATTTATAGTAGAGATGGGGTGTCGCTTTTGCTCAGGTTGGTTTCGAACTCTTGACCTTGAGCAATCCACCCGCCTGGGCCTCCCAGAGTGCTAGGATTACAGGCGTGAGCCACCTCGCCCGGCCAGTAATACCTTTTTATTCACTGCTTTCTGCTTTATTTTCCTTTACAGTACTCTTCATAATTTAATATTGTCTGTATGTATCTCTCTTCCACAATCCTAACCCCTCTACTAACAAGTTCCATGGATGCAAGAGTCTTCATTTGTTATATTCATTGCTGCAGTCCCGGCACCTAAAACAGGGCCTCTCATGTAGCAGGAATCCAATAAGTAGTTGTTGACAGAGTAAATAAAAGAATGAATAGGATGGTTGGGTATCAAATAGCTGCTTTGTGCTGTAGCCCTCTTCTAGGTGTTGAGGTTACAAAGATGAAAAAGACATAGTCCCTGCTCTTGAGAGTTTATATTCTAGTAGTATAGCTCAATTACAAATATATAATTACAGGTTAAATGGTATTGGTAAAAAAAAGTTATGAAAAGAACGATGCAGATTAAGGGGATAGAGGAGGATGATAGGGTGGGATTCCATTTTAGTTGGAATAGTCAAGAGCTGCCTCTCTTAGGAAGTAGCATTTCAACAGAAACCTGATTAAGGGGAGAGATCAAGTGTAGTAAAGATCTAGTAGATGGACATGCCAAGAAAAGGAAGCAAGCCCTGGGGCTGGGACTTGCTTTGGTTGGAGTAACAACTAGACAGCCAGTGAGGCTAGGGCAGAGCTAGGCAGTTTGGGAGAAAATGAAATCAGAGAAATAGGTGCCAATCATGTAGGCCTTCCTTAGAGGCCATTGTGATAATTTTTTTTTTTTTTTTTGAGACAGAGTCTCACTTTATTGCCCAGGCTAGAGTGAGTGCCATGGCGTCAGCCTAGCTCACAGCAACCTCAAACTCCTGGGCTCAAGCAATCCTGCTGCCTCAGCCTCCAGAGTAGCTGGGACTACAGGCATGCGCCACCATGGCCGGCTAATTTTTTTTTTCTATATATATTAGTTGGCCAATTAATTTCTTTCTATTTATAGTAGAGATGGGGTCTCGCTCTTGCTCAGGCTGGTCTAGAACTCCTGAGCTCAAACGATCCGCCCACCTCGGCCTCCCAGAGAGCTAGGATTACAGGCTTGAGCCACTGCGCCCGGCCCATCGTGATAATTTTGATTTTTATTATGTGAAGGGAAGCTATTGGAGATTTTTGAGCGGTGGGGGGGGGGGGGGGGGGAA
>VSMD01073782.1:0-11780 GCA_008750895.1 Mirza zaza
AAAAAAAAATCTTTAAAAAAATTATCTCCAGAGTAGATGGATGAGGAGAGAGCAGATGCTTCATGAATTTAAGATCATGTTACCTGCCATGAAAGTATAAAATGTGAAATAGTGTTTAAATAATGCCAATAGCGCTCAGTGGGTGGTTGGTGTTGCCCCAATCCGAAGAGTCAGGGTTGCCGGGCGCTGGGGGAGAAAGCGTCCCTGAGGGATTGGCACAGGCAGCTGAGAGCCGACACTCAGAGCTTCTGGAAAATTCTGTGATGAACAGCTCTGGGAGCACAGCTGCTTCAGGATAGAAGGACACGTGAAGACTGAAGACAGCCCTGACCCCATCACCTCCACCCGCGTGCAGGAGCAGCAAGCCCAGGAGGTTTTAGGGAGCGGCCAGGCCAGAGGAAAATGAGTGACATACATCTTTCTTCTCCTGCTCAAGATGCCGATTTCTCTACCTGTTTTCTCCAGGCCCTCCTGACTTTCCTGCAAATAGGTCTGAGGAGTCTGTTCTTATCTGCTGCCGCTCCAATCATCTGGGGCTCTGAATTAGCATTTTTAGGATGTACCGTTCTGGCAAGAGACCCTATATCTAGTAAGGCCAATTATCTCCTTAGATTCCTAGTTCTATCTTTATTCATTAACTCCCATTTCCTCTCTCAGAAATGAGCTCATTTGGGCTGCTTGCCTTTTCTTTGAATGACATTTCCTCCTTGTGGCCTAAATCCAGGATCATTTTGCTCAGCCTCCCCCTAGCCCTCTCCCTTTGCCCTGTGGTCTCCTGGCCTCCACCTTTTATTCCTATTTATTGGTGCTCCCACTGAAAATGAAAAGGACGAGCAAAACTGCTTTCCCCTGCCCAGCCCAGGCCAAGCTTCACTTTTGTCTGGGCTGTCAGGAGGACAGAAATGCCACAACATCAGAGCTGTCCTTTTCAAGGTGGTCGTTATGTCATCATATGAGATCAGAGGGTTGGAAACAGTGCACCTCACACACACACACACACTGCACACATGCTGTAGTGGGTACCTCTCCCGACCTTCCTCTGAACTTTTCTTGTTATAATTGTCCCTCCCCCAAGTCCAACCATGTTCTTATGTGATGCCACCACCCTCGTTCAGAATCTGACTCAAGATAATAACACCACTCAGAATTTTTTTTCCCAGATTCAGAATTCTTTTCAAACTAGAAATTGAAAAGTCTTTTCTCCTCCAAAGTCAGAATCCACCCCCATGGAGGAAGCCGAACTGCAGAAAGAAATAATGACATTGGGGCAGCCAGACAGAAGGGACAGTCAGAGATTCAAAGAGCAAGACTGCTAATAGAATTTGAAACTTGGGTTCCAATTACTCTCCTGGCCTTCCTATAATTGGAATATTAGCCTCTCCTTTGATTATGTGACCTGACTAGATGTCCTTCCAATAAATCCACTTCTTATCCAACCTCCAACCTTACTTGCTGTTTCTTATATCCAAAGGACTACTGAATAACCAGAAATATATTCTTGAATAATGTACACCAATATATTAACTCTGGATTAACTCAGCTCCCTGTACCAATTAATCTCTGGATTTTTTTCTTTGACTTTTGTAAACCCCTATGTTTACCACTACTTTATACTGAACCTGAACTATTTAAGTGGTTTTATAAAAACTTACTCCTCTTTGTCATGATGATTTGTCTACCTATCTGATTAAGATAGAAACACTTATTGAAAGAATAACACATGCAATTGTGAAGAAATTCAGTAGGTATGAGGCATCCATTACACCTGGGTTAGGATCATATGTTTGTCCAGTGAGTATATGGAGTGCCTAGTACTACGTGGTGCTCGTGGCACAAGAGTGAGCAAATCTAGACACTGTGTTTATGGAGCTTGGCAGCTGGTGGAGGATGTAGCTATATCAATAATTACCCAAATAAATGTCAAGTTGCAAGTATGAAAGTGCTCTGAAGAGAAGAAACTGGGAAATAAAGAGATATGAAGAGCTAGAAAGGTCAGGGATAGTTCCTGGAGAAAAATGACACTTCGGTTCAGATCCAGAGATAAGCAGGAGTTAACTAAGAAAGAGCGAGGAGGAAAGAACATTCTAGGGTGTAGAGGCTACACATCAAAGTCTCCATGTCAGGAGGGGACATGGAACATCTGGGACATTGAAAGAAAGCCAGCGTCACTGAAGTGGAAAAAGTAAAGAGCCAGAGTACAGAGGAAATGGGAGAAGCAGGTGACAACTGGACCATGAGACACCTTGTAAGACAAGGTGAGGAGTTTTGCCTTTTTTCCCAGGCCATGGAAGGGCTGCTGGCAGACATGTAGGTGCCTGTTTGGAATGTGAGTGGTGAAGTATGGTCAGAAATGCACTGGGTGGACATCATTCTGTCACAGTGTGGAGAACAGATTTGAGAAGATCCAGAGAGGAAGCAGGTAAGTTAGTGAGAAAAGTCTTTGGAATGGACATGAGCCAGGTGAGAGATAATGGTAGCCTATCCTTGGGTAGTGGTGATGAAGATACTGAACACAGATATTTAAGTATGTAATCAAAGCTCTGTTTTCATAAAATGTAATTCCTATCAGAGGTAGGCATCCCTTTGTCACAAGGAGGGGAATTTGAATAGATATAAATGTGAGATGGTCAAATACAGTTGAGTTGATTATTTGTTGAGCCTCATTTCTATCAGAATTAATTAGAGAATGTTAGGAAGGGAAGGACCCACGCTATGTACCAGTGAATGGGTCAGGTTCTACAAAAAGAGAGGGACTTTGTGTGAGATTTAGCAAGAAACGGGAAGCACCCTCAAATTGGGTAATTTGAATAGAGTTCAATAAAGAGAATATTTATAAAGATATGAGCAATGGGTATAGGAATCCCAAGGAATGGTGAAATACTACAGATCAAGTAACCACCTTTAGGCTAGAAGGATTCAGGGGACCCTGGAACCCAGAGCAAGGGTGCCATGTAGAGAAATGCCCTGATGATAGCTGAGGCTTTACCTCCAAAGGTGAAGCCAAATCATGACATGACGGCCCTGCAGGGAGGGGAGGGGACCAGGGAGTGCATACTCTGCCCTTGCTCTCTTTCCTCCCACTGGTTCCTAGATTCATGCTCCTCGTGGCTCAGCTCCACTCCAGCCATAAGGAAGGAGAGCTCCTTGATGAAATGCATGCATATCAGTCTCCCAGGGCACAAAGCAAGATAGAGAAGGATGGAGACTGTGTGTACAGGGGAAACAAAAGGAGTTCCATAAAACAAATCCATTTACTAAACATACACCCTCTCCATGGAATGGCACCAAGACTCCTAGTGGACACTGAAGGAAGTACAAGCTTATAGTGCAACTACAGGAGCTTAGAGTCAAATGACAGAAAGACTATGTGGGCACTGAAAACATGAAATGAAAATACAAGTGATAAACCACAGGAAAAGAGAGTAACGTAGGGTGTTACTCGGCAGCATGTTAGCAATTACCAGGGACATACGCAGTTAAAATGCACTGTTGGTCTTCAGAGATGAGGGACTCTGTGGCCTGGAATGACCATAAAAGACTTCTCAAAAGAAGGGACATGATTGGAGGAGCCTAGTAGGGTAAAGAGATGTTGATATTTAGCGAGCGAAGGGACAGGTATGGCATTGTAGGCTAGGAAAGGGGTGACTGCAAAATGGCACAACAGGAGAAAAGCAAGTTGTGTTTGAGAAATTTGACGTTTTGGTTATTATGAAGACTGTGTAAGGAAGCAGAGATCAATTGTGCTGGAAATGTTATTTTATTCATTGATTTGTTTTTCAAGTTGAGCATCTGGTGTGTGTTAGGCACTGCTCTTGGCGCTCACTGTACATACGGCTGTGAACATGATGGATAAGGACCCTGCAATCGTGGAGATTACGTACCAGTGAGGCAGGCAGAATGTACGTAAACATGCACATTAGGTGAGCACCAGAGACCTCAGATCTTATGGAGAGAGTTAATGTTGGAGGATGTAGAAGTGACTGAATGGTAACTATTCAAGATGTTCAAAGAAGACTCCAGGGAGGAGTCGCTAAGCTCAGATGAGACCTAAATAGCAAGAAAGATTATTTTTCTATATTATGATCAAGTGAAAAGTATTTAAAACAGAGGGAGAAATGGGATCCAAGGCCTAAAACAGGCTCCTTATGTGCCAAGTCTGTGGCACAGATTTCTAACATCACATCTGGAATAATTTCCAACACTTATTTCCCCTTATTGATTCAAGCTGCTTGAGGAATGAGACCCTATTTTGTTCTTGTTCCAAGTCCCAGGTGCCAGCCTAATTTCAGGCACACAGTAAGATTTAATAAATATTTGACAAATATGTGTTGAATGAGACTAAAAAGTTTTCATTTAACTTTATTTGAGCATTTAATTTAATCATAGACAGCACTGAAGAAATAGGCATCACTAGCAAAAATAGACAACTTCAATTACAGCATTTTTTTTTTTCCTGCTTTAAATTTGACTTAGATTGACAGAGAATAAGGTTAGGGCCAGATGGATGTGGGAGTTGGGGAAGAGATAGCTTCCTCCATAAGTCACCAATGAAAGAGAATGACTGCACTCTTACATATAATCAAGTTTATTTTAATTCTTGACAGCAACTAATTGTATATGTAACCCTCATGTACCTGTGCTGAATATCCAGTTCCAACTCTTTAGCGTGCCGTCTTAGTGTGTCTTCTCTATAATCTTAATCTACCAGGCCTCTCTGAAAGCACTTTCCTTTCCACTTCTGTCAGCATATACACTCAAGGCTAGTGAAGCCACCACAGTCAATCCTAATCCGAGCCTCTGGCCATCACCAATATATCATGCCCAGTCCTACATCATTTTCTCTCCCTCTTCCCTCTTTTGTTATTGAAACTGTTCTTTCTTTCACAAGTCACACCAATGCTAATAGACCTTTTCCAGGGAAAGAAATCTATTCATTTGCTTAAGTTATGTCATATTTAGTGAGTCAGTTATGTAGCAATTGTCAAATAACACCTTATTCATTTGTGTGTGTGTGTGTGCACAAACGTGTATGCATGAGAAAGAGGGAAAGAGGACAGAAAGGTTTTTATATGTCTGCAAGAATTCAGCCTGATCAGGTAGATGAATGTCTGATCCATCGGACAAGAACTTGGTGTTAACATCTATTTTACTTCTCAGCAGCCCACAGAATGAGATAGAGGACTGTCTATAACAAAGCACCATTAAGGCTGATATAATAAAACACCTCAGGGTCACTCTCTGCCTCCGATAAATGTCCTACCTGTGTCCCCACATGGAGGAAGGGCCAAACAAGCTACCTAGGGCTCTTTTATAAGGATATTAATTCCATTCTTGGAGATGACATCCTCATGACCTAATCAACTCCCACAGGATGTACTGGCCAATGCTGCACTGGGGATTAGGTTTCAAAATGTGAATTTTGGGAGGACACAAACGTTCAGACCATAACAAGGACTGAGCGGTCTTGGGAACTCAGAGGTAAGTGCATATAGAACATTTTGAATGGTTTGTACTCCACACGTGCTATATCAACCACATCCACCTAATTAGTAGGTTATTGACTTTGTTCTTTTTCCCCCGAAAACTATATATATTTTCATATTTCCTATTTTTGAAAGCTTTTGTAAAATATACACACACACACATATATATTAGAAAAGAAACAGTTTTCAACCAGCCTTGATCAGTAAGTCACATCTAAGAAACAAACCAAAGCCACATAAAAGGGGGAGGAAAAGCAACAGGGCTAAGTGGAGATCTCACAAGACCGCGTTTCAGAAGACCTGGAACATTCTTAACTCTTCCTAACAGCTGTGTGATCTTAGGAGAGTCACTTCCCTTCTCCGGGCTCTCAATTTCCAAAATGAAAGGTTTTGCATAAATGATCTCTAAGGTCTTCCCAGCTCTGTCAGGCCATGATGCTAGGGTTGTAAATGAGCTGCGAGCTTTATCGCTGTCCTTTGATCAACACTGCAGACCGTGCTCTCTCCTGACATGCCGTGCTTCCTGAACATAATTGAAATAATGTGGGTGTCATATCTCCTTTGATTCCCCAAGCATGAGCGGAGTCATCAACTCTCCTCATTTAACCTCTCAACAAATAGCTCTGTTTGTTTCAGCTACAGGGCAGTATAAATAGTTATAATAAAATATCTTAATATAAAGATGAACAGATAATATTCAAGCCAGTAAATTAGAAAATATCCATGGGCCCATATGGTACCCAGAAATCACTCTCCCTTCAGCAACTAGCTTTCTGTTAGTAGAAATGGAAATCAATTTTCCAAACGTCACGTCTATGCTGGAAGCAGAGCTGTCCTGATATCCCCTACAGGGGTGTCCTCCTCGCAGGAGCCGGGTGCAGGCAGCGAGCAGCGCACCCCACATGGCAGGCAGAGCCGGCTTTGTTGTTAGCCACGGCAGATGCCCTCTGGCAATCCTCGCTGGCGCCTGCCTCGCAACAGAATTGGCTGCCTCTTCCTATTTGTCTCTTTGCTCCTATAGGCGTAATGTGGGTATTTGTTTTACTAAAGGGCTTGCTTCGCTCACTTGGTATTAGACCTAGGGATCAGACATGAAATAATTATTCAGCCTAGAGCAGCTCTTTTTCTGGGTCTGCCATTTCTAAGCCATCAGTCTGTTTCTGCAGGGATCTGTGTTACAGGAGAAAAGCCACTCACAGCTTGTAGTTTTGTATAGATGGAGCGAGGCCTGTTAAACCCTTTATCTGCTGTTACCTTGGAAATAAAATGAGATTCACCATCTTTTCCCTTAAGTGCTGAACCCCAGGGATCAAGTGATGACTGTGCTGTAATTAGTATCTGTGAAACTCAGTTTACCTCTTGTAGCTCTGGTGCTGGGATCGTCACCTGTGTCCTCAAAACTCACACACTCTGTCTTGCCTGTGTGTGTTTATTGAATGAGTCAGGACCTATGTTTCGAGAAGGCCCAGGTCACTGCCTGTGGATAATATCAACATCAGTGTCACATGCGTGATTTTTGGTCTGTTCTCTCGTCGCTGCTTCTAAGAACTGATTCAAAGAATGAGCATCCAAAGCTCTTCCACATACAACTAAATTCATTCAGTTTTGTTGTTGAGTAATGCTACATAACTTTTTTTTAAAAAAAAAAAACCTATTTCTGAAAGTTGCTCATACATTTTCCATCCCTGAGTCTCAGGATCGTGCTTTTAGTTCATCCAGTTCAAATGACTCATGCAGAGTGTTTGGCATCTGAAGGTGTAGATAACCACAGATAAGCATTTTTCCATCACTCCTCAAATATGTAATAAGCAACCATATGTTGGGTTCCATGGATAAATGGTATTTGCCTTCCTAGAGATCAGAGTCCAACAAGAAAGACAGAAAATTGAACAGACACGATTGCTGTAAAATGCACTGTGAGAGGTACTAGGGACTTTGAGAGGCAAATACAGAATGAAGTGGAAGCACATGGCAGACCATGCACTCTGCCTGAGCGAATGAGACATCCCAAGCCATGCCTCAGTCTCATGTTGATGTCTTCTTTCTTGATATTTCTATCAATGACATTGACTCAGTGATATACTGCATTAAATATATTATACTATATTATATATTTATGTGTATATGTGTAATATACATATATATGTGTAATAAGGTTATCCCTGCTCAAATAACTTAGTTGGAAAATGAAATTAAAAAAAAAAATCTCCACTGCTAGAGAGCTTATAATCTACAAGAGAAAAAACTTAAATAGAAAGCACAAATACAGGACAGGATCTAAGTAATCAGAGTCAAAAAAGCAGGATGTATTCTAAACATTATTTTGTTCATAAATAAGTATCAGGTAAGTCAGGGAAGGCTTCAGTGGAAAGGGCCAACCTGGCCAATCTGTGGACACTGTTGTCTCCTGCACACCTTACATGCTTCAGGCCTGAGCATATGCAGAACTAGCCAGGCAGGGCCTGCACTCAGGGACACAAAGGAAAGCCCTAAGGAGACACTCAGAGAGGCATAATTGTTTCCAGTGCAGCCTTCATAGTCAGACTTCTTAGATTCAAATCTTTCTTTGGTCACTAACTAGCAATGTGACATTGGGCGAGTTTCTTCATCTTGCTAAACCTTTGGTTTCTCACCTGTAAAATGGAGATAATGGGTAATACCTTAAAGGGTTATTTTTCAATTCAAATGAGATGATATGATTACAACTCTAGTATAGCTATTGAATTATATTTAGTGTAAGTGATATAACTCTTTTATTATAATAAAGCATATACCCTAATACAGTTCCTGTCATCATTTTCTTCCAGGGAACGATAACTATAGTCACCTATGAGATAATCGAATCTAACAGATTGGATATATTTTTCTAGCCAGTGGATATTGCTACTAAGACATAGTAAACCTTATAACTAAACCCCTATAATGACCAAGGAAGTAACTGTATCTTAGATTTGATTGACTTAAATGTTAATATTCTTTCTACATCAATGTCCAGCATACGGCATGATTGAAAACTGCCAAGTCCAATGACTCAGAGATCAGGAAGGTGGGTAGAAATGTTTATGGCCTAGCCACTTGCTCTGATGCTTTTAGTCATCTTGACTCTTGTCCAAGTCTGTGGTTTTTACTCTTTAATCCTACAAAAGCACCATTTTCTACTGCTTTGTCCACACTCAATAATGGAGAGGTTCCTAAGACTTTTTATCAAATTTTAGCCATAAATTATTTCCTAGGACTCTAGAAGCTTTTCACAGTAGAAAATTTCCTCTTGTAAGCTTTTACCTATTTGAAGATAAACTGTGTTGTTAATACGAGAGGACAGGGACATTGGTTCTTTCTGAGGATCTCCAGATGAGGTCAACAGATGAAATATAAAGATAGCAAAATTCACTACAGCAAGCTTCTTCAGTTAAAGCATTCATAAACAGGTGCACCAAGAACTCAACCCTGCACAGGTGCACAGATGGAGGAAAGACTGCCAGGTAGAGACCTTGAAGTGGAGGCTGAATCAAAACTACAGGGGTGGAAAAGTGAGCAGCTCCAGAGAGGAAAGCAGGAGAGAGAAGTGTATTGCTGTCCACCTTTATCCATGGCATGAAGCAGGGAGGTGTAGAAAAGTCCTTGGGGAAATAGTTCCACTAAGGGACTTCTTTTCTCTGATTTCCCTTAGGAAGCTCTTTGGAAACCAATGGCTGAAAAGTTTACTTTCTGTGAGAAGCGTAAATCAGAGTCATATTTCTGTTTCCAGCAACAGAAGACAGAGAGATAAACCTGATAGACTCAAACAGGTAAAGCAGGTCCACAAATGACTCTGGGGCTTGTAGGAAAATCAATTCCTGTAAGATCTGTTTCCTTTGAGTACTGGGCATGGCAGCTTACCCTTCCCCGTCAGCTCCTGGGCCCGATCCGTAGCATCTCCGCTCTCAGTGGATTAATTGCAGCCATCCAAAGAACCACCTCATCCAGGACGCTGCTGTTCTCAGGCTCAAACACTGTCTATGGTCGTATCAGGGAAACTGTCTACTTCCCAGCTGGGAATAAACTCTCCCCTTGCCAAAGTTCCTACCCCAACTATCTTTGCGTTCCCTGGAAATACAGGCAAGAAATAGGCCACACCACACCTGGTTTTGTTTTGACTTTCTAAAGAGAAAAACAAAAACTACCCATGATGGGGTAAAAATGGGCATCTCAGTCTGCCTGGTTTCAAGTTCCAGTCCCAGCACTTCCTACCTGTGTGACCCCAAAAGTTGTGTAATCTCTCTGAGCCTCCATTTCAGCTGCAAAATGGAGATAATAATGGCAGCAACTGTATAAGGTTAGTGGAGAAAATAAATACTAACATACAAACAGTGCCCAGAATCATAGCTGACACATTACAAAATATTGTCATTATCAAGAATTGCTCTTTTTCCCCACTCATTTGGACTTGAGAGACTAAAAACTGGGTCCTCTTCTACAGGACTTTGAATAATCAGACTCCCAAGATTTTTTTTTTTATGTGTAGGAGAAAGAGCCTTAGAGACAGCATTTCCTTGCTCTCAAGGTTTTTCTGCTCATTTTAGTACCCTGGGTCCATATTAAAGGGATGTACATGGCAACCAAAGAGATATGACTATGTGCTTTACCAAACCCCACATCCCTGGGAGTCTTTCACCTGGGACATTGTTGCCCTAAAGGAAGGAGCTGAAGGTGATATTCATTCCATTAGATCACCATCCATGGAGGAGCCATCCTTCAGGGCCTCCCAGTCTCTGACTACAGCATCACCTGTAATGCTTTTCAGCAAGTCTCTACCTGGGCCTTGATCTATGTGCAACTTAGCCCTGGCTCTCCCTGGCAGGAAGAATATATTTACCCCTCAAAGCTCTCAGTTTGGCTTAGGGGAAATGCCCCATCCACCAGAAAACAATTGGAGATCCCTCTGAGGTCCTCCTTGGTTGTTCCTCTGTCTTAAAAGTGTATGGACACAGGAGAACAGGAGTCTTCTGCAAGAGATAAAGGCTCCTGCCTCCAGACACGCAGAAAAATGCTGAGGATTCCCAATTTTTAGCCTATGCTAGAGAACCTGTGCCCCCTCATGAGCACCCAGAACCCACCAGCACCTTCCCTTGCCATGTAAAGATCAATCAGTTCCTACTGCTGCTGCCTCTGCTCAAAACCTTACTGTTAATGATGGCTCCAATTCCACCAAGCCAGTTAACTAGGATACCTGAAGGGGACTGTGGCACTGGCTCACCTTAAAAACCGAGGATGGCATTTTTTGAACATTTTTTATGTATCACGATTTAGTAGAAAAGATGCTGGTTTGGAAATCAGAGCATTAGGGTTTAGCCATGGCCGGCATCCCACTAACTTGGGTGACTTTTGGTACTTCCTTTCAATTCTCTGGGATAAATGAATCATCTTTTGGGAAAGATGAAGATAAATAACTCAGATGCTTTCCATCTTCATGATTCTCTGATCACGTGGGGCTACCATGACTTTAACCCTTAAAGGAGAAAGCAATGAGACACATTAGCAGAGAATCTGCAGTTTCCAAAACTGTGGCTAAGGTGTTTCGCATTCCGAGGTCATTGGTTGACAAGTTAATTCTATGAAAAATCTGTGATAGTTGATGGGTGAAGACTGGTATTAATAAAACTATACAGTTATCAAAAGAAAAAGAGGACTAGCGATATATCCATATACTTTGGTTATGAGAAATGTATCAAAATTACTTTTCCATTGGCCTCTGTCAAAAAATAATAACTCGATTATGAAAAAAAATCTTAAAGTTTTTGTGACTAGGTGAGCAGTGGAAACATGAACTTCTGAAATATTTAACTTTATACTACTTCTGAATCTTTCCAAATAAATAATTCCTTCCATCTCTCCCTAGAAAAGATCACATATCTGGGCTCTGTGAATTGACTACAATGTACTAATGGACTGTGATGTTACATTTACTGAAATGTTCCACTGCCAAATAAATGCCAAACTCCAAACAGAATACCAAGCTGGATAACAGAGAGTGACCCTGGCATTATTACCAGTATATTTGACTTTGGATTACCAAGTGTCTGGGGAAAAGAGAAACCTGCAAATTGAAACTTTCAAGTGCATGCAAGAAGGAATCGTACATCACCATTCTTTTCCTTGAATTATCACTCAGTTGATTTCGTACATTACCACCAACTATATCTCATGTATTATTTCAAAATGAGTCATTTGAATCTTTAGAGTTATGTGTCATCCACACCTAATCTTAGGTCTGGGCAATCTACAGCGACGTGACTGTGTGACAATGGGTGATTATGA
>VSMD01073786.1:0-10152 GCA_008750895.1 Mirza zaza
AAATATTGAAAAATTAAAATAGTGTCTAAATTATGGGCTACTGCAGAGAATGTGGGAATTATTCTAATATTCTTTTTTTTTTAATTATGCAAGATATCCCTTGGTTTTATTTTAACTTAACCTTTGTGAATCTTCACAAAAATACACATATTCTAATATTCTAATAATAAAGGAGTTCCCACATTGTAGCAACAGAAAAAAATTCCAAATCTGGAGAGATCTACTTGAAACATCATGGAATAAACTATTTAAATATCCATCATCAGATCCCATAATCAAAGCCTTACTTAGTTATGGACCGTTAGCTAAGAAAACCCGTGGTGAACATGTCAAAGATAAATTGGGACAATATTTCTTTTGCCCTTATATTTTGCAAGAGGCCAGAATCTTTTTTGGTTTTTTTCAGATCACATGGTCTATTGAATCAATTGAAACATAATGCATAAAGACAATAAGCCGAGGGAAAGCAATCATATAAGTTAACACTTAAAAAAAGACAGAGGCAGGGTAAAAGAATCTCCCTACTGGTCCTGGGTATATAATCTACACATGTCTCTTCTCTCTCTCTGCCACATCAGCCTTCCCCACTGAGGGTAGGTTAGTAGCACCAGAGTTGGATAGTGTTTAAGCGGGGGTGGGGGGGGGAGGTAGGGGGGTGGGGGGGGGTGCGCGGCGGGAGGCACATGGATTGAAGCTGCCCAGAGACAGTGGCACAGACTCACCCTGTTAGAGAGACGCAGGACAAGTATGCCTGTTTTGGTCTTCTACATGTGGCCATCCAATTTCCCAGCACCATTTATTAAATAGGGATTCTTTTCCCCAGTGTATGTTTTTGTATGCTTTGTCAAAGATCACATGGCTATATGAGGAGGTTTTATATCTGGGTTCTCAGTTCTGATCCATTGGTCTAGGTCTCTGTTCTTGTGCCAGTACCATGCTATTTTGGTAGAGGCCAGAATCTTTACTGGGGCAACCACACTATTATTACCTATTATGAACATCAAATTCATATGTTCCTTGTATATATCTAATTTCACTTTCTAAAGAAAATCAAGAAAAATCTTTCTTTTTTCATAATTCTCTTCATACTTTCTATTTCCTGCTTTGAAATGCCAACGTAAGTGTCGCAGGAAAAAACTGATTTCATAATTACAGGAGGAAGTTATCAATGGGGGCAAGTTTAGTGATAAGAACAAGGGACACAAAATTTAGTGGTAAGAAAGAAATAAATCATTCTTTCCAGAAGTTTGGTGGGGGAAAAAATGGGAAACTCAATGAGAAACCCCCCATAGAAGCAGTATGGGGGAAAGAATTTTCTAGATGGGGAAATTTATATTTGTTCAATGGCAAAGGGACAAGATGCAATTAAAAAAGAAAGTTAAATGGTAGTAAGGAAGGAAACTAAAGTTGGTGATAGATTAATTAATTGAAAAGCAAATGAGGAGGGGTGTGTTTGCCTTGTGACCAGGGAGCCCTTTCCTGTGAAGTTCAAAGATGATGACCTTTCAGAGACATGTTTCTAAGGTCAACAAAAGGAAGTTTGAGGAAGGTTTGCTGGATTGCCTTAGTTTTTTAGTGAAGTAAAAGCCCCAGTAATCTTCTAAGGAGGAAGTTAGGCCTGGAACCTTATGAGACTGGAAAGAATCGACAATGGCGGTGCTCCAAGAGTGAACTACCAGGAGTCCACGAAGGCGGTCCCCTGGACCAGTGCAAGGCTGATTGCACCACAATCACCCAGAAAGATTCCCCAGTTCCCCAGTTCCATCCTCAGAAACTCTGAGTCAGTCGGCCCAGGAAAAAACTGAGGGGTCAACTTTTAACAAGCTCCCCAGGGAAGCTCTCTCCAGGCCACTGGATAGGGATTTCCAAAATATGAATAAAATAATTCGAAACTGTATTAAAGGCACCAATGAAGCTTAATGTAAATGTTTGTAATGAGCCATATCTAGTAACTTTTGTTACAGAGAAAGTAGAACAATGAGGGCCGATCCACACGGTGAGTGGGAATGCACTACACTGAGCTGCTGACCACATCTCACCTTCTGGTTTCACTGTAAAGGGTTTACAACCAAACACAAAAGCCACATTTCTTATTCTTTTTTATTCAATGCATTTCAACCAGAAGTAGCTCCCTTCATTGATAAAATCATTACCTCAGTCCGTGTGGGCACTTGTGCCCCAGGCCAGTCCTTAGTTTGAAGAAAAGGAAAACATGTAATTTGGTTTCTCTCTTTGGGTACTTTGCTAGTGGACTTCTAGGACTGTCGTTCATAAGTGTTTTTAAATAAGATATCTATACTTATTGATATCGTTAAGTCTAGTCTAAGCTTAGCCCTTGGGATTCTGGTAGCTCTTTCAGCAAGATGTGGGTACCCCGCAACTTTACAAAGTGATTACTTACTTATTAGGGTTTTTTTAAAAGTTAAAAGCTCATATTAGCAAATCTCTATGTCAGAAATCAACAGAAAAGTCAAATAAAAATCAACTACTCTCCTGAAACTGCATACTTAGTTTAAATGATGCCTTTCTGATCTTAAATACTGCTTCTAAATCATTTAAGGCTATAAAATTCAGTCAAAATAGAAATCATAGTATTTAAAACTAACTTTCTGAAAAAGATTGAAACTAAAAATACTATTAGGACACAATGGAAAAGACAGTGTGCCTATGTGTAACACAGCATGGTGGACAAGGTCTCTGTCATTGAAATGACAATACTGTTTCCTCACCCAAGTGCAGACTTCTTTTAAGCCCAGGGAGTGAAGAAATGTACACATAATCAATTTAAGCAAATTACAAAGGCAGCTGATCCATGGCTTTATAAAATAATCTCTGTCACAGTACTGCATTCTGGGAGGCAGCCAGCTGTTGTCAAGCCGTAATGAAAAATGCCAGATAAGTGGCTTTACTTCAAAACACAGAAACTGGCCTTATTAAATCAAGGAATTTCTATCAGATTTTGATATCATCTGGAAAGAAAAGTCTAGCCTCCTTCTGAAAGCTGAGAAACATCATTTCTTTAATCACGAAATTTCCTTACTAAAAGTTATGACATTTTAGTTAACTTAATCATTAAAGTATCAGTTTCATTTGCCTTCTGAGTGATATGCCCAAGTTCCTTTGATTTATTTTCATTAAACAGGAAAAAACTGTTAGTCACATACAAAATTATATCACAAAACCCATGTTTGACATTTGAAACTATACCACCTTAGAAGTATTTAGCTCATTTTGTAAACCTGAATACTATATCACTAGATA
Source organism: Mirza zaza (assembly GCA_008750895.1). NCBI lineage: Eukaryota > Metazoa > Chordata > Mammalia > Primates > Cheirogaleidae > Mirza > Mirza zaza. The sequence goes on from VSMD01073786.1 coordinate 3,262, forward strand.
CACATCTTTCATTTTTTAAAAAAAGCTGTGTTTCTTAAATTTTCAAAGAAAAAAATCTGGGGCATGATAAGAAAATATGCTTTCATTTATACAGTTAAACTCATACATTAAGGCACTGGTGTTCAAACCTGGCTATACATTAAAATTACCCAAAAGACTTTGTAAACTAATACTATCTTACTCCACAATGATCAAATCAAAACTCTGATAGTGATACCTAAGTGTTGGTGTGTGTTTGTTGGTTTTTTTGTTATGTTTTGTTTAAGGTACCCAGGTGATTCTACTGTAACCAGCTTTAAGAATCCTACATAGGGCACTGACTCTCAAATTTGGCTACATGTTGCAGTCACTTGGGGACAAAGAGTTGGGCGTTAAAAACACTAATACTTTTGCACTGTTGTGGGCTGAATTGTGTTCCCTTAAGATTTGTATGTTGAAGCCCTAATCCCCAGTACCTTAGAATGTGACTGTATTTGGAGATGGGTTATTTAAAGAGGTAAAATGAGATCATTAGGGTGGGCCCTACTCTGATATGACTGGTGTTCTTATAAAAAGAGGACATTAGGACACAGATGGGTACAGAGAGGAGATGAAGTGAAGAAACAGGGAGGAGAAGGGAGAATATGGCCAAGAAGAGAAGCCCAGAAGAAATCAAACCTACCAACACCTAGATCTCAGACTTCTATCCTCCAAAATCATGAGAAAATTAACTTCTGTTGTTTAAGACACCCAGACTGTGGTACTTTGTTATGGCAGCCCTAGCAGACTGATACACCTTCCATCCCCAGAATTCTGATTTCATAAGTATGGATGGACACAGCCTGGGTCTGGGCTTTTTAAATGTTCCCCGGGTGATTCTAATGTGTATCTAGGGTTAAGAGGCACTGCTTTAGCTGCCCTAAAGTCTAATTTCACCTGTTTTCTACTTGATATTAACTTTAGGGCAGCTACTTACCTTTGGTAACGTGTCTCCACCAAAGCTATTAAATGGATGTAGCCAGGAAATTGAATAAAAAAATTCAGTGTTTTATTTTATTGAGGACTTTGCTCAACCCCCGCTAAGAACTCCCACAGGAGACAGTGCAATTCACCCTCTTTCACACCTCTGTTCCCACCCCCACCAGTGGAAGGTAAGCCTTTTCTTACGGTGGTGAGATATTTGTTTCCTATCATTCACAATTCACAAATAGGATCATTCCTATCATTTGTGTTCACATAAACTCAAATGTTCTTATTTCTATTTATCTTTTCACTCTTAATATTGCCATTTTCTTGTCTCTACTTGAGACTGATAAAAACTTTACATAATTATTTCAAACTCTGGAATGTAACAGAGTATGTATTTTCTTTCTTTCCCCATAAGAGTGATCTAAGGGCTTCTGAATCACACAAATGTCAGATCCAATCAGCCCTACCTCTCAATAGTTGTGTGACCCTCAGGAACTTATATAGACTCTCCAAGCTTCTAGATATTCCCCTTATAAGAACTGGGTATGTGTTCCCCTGGCCCCTTCCCTGCTACCTGCTGGTGGAAGATGGTAACAAGTGGGAGTAGGGCCCAAAATAAAACACCATGGTTTAAGGATGGCAGAACAGCCCAAACAGCTGACCACCTCTTGCCTAGCTTAGATAGTACTTGAAAGAGAATTAAATGTTTGTCTTGTCTGAAACACTCTATTTAGGGGACACTCATTATAGAAGCAAAGCTTGTATCATATTCTAATTTCTAGATGCAGAAAAATTTGAAGAAAGGAAAATATAGACAATACAAGATCAGTCAGGAGGTTACTGCAGAAGTTCAGATACAAGAGTAGGTGGCTTAGACTACAAAGTGGCAATGGAGGTGGACTTGGGAAGTTGGTAGAGTAAATATAAACCTTGGAAGTACAATCAACACAAACTGATGGTGCACTGAATGAAAAGGGAGGTGTCAAAGATGGTTCCCAAGGTCTTAAGGAGAGAGAGGCATTATATTTATTCATGAAGACTAGAAGACAAGCATAATTCTAGGGGAAGATCGAGAATTTTAAATATGTAAAACTTCAGATATCTGTGAGACATAAATGCAATCACATCAGAGCAGAAAGCATGAGTCTGAAGTCCAAACAAGTGTGTGCTGGAAGCAGCTTGGAAACAATTTCACCGTTTGTCTCTAGCCTTTGGATCTTTGCCCAATCAATCCCAAGTACAAAGCACAAGGCGAGCACAGCCTCCCAAATACCAACTTAAATATTTAGGAAACATTATAAGCCCCAAAGACAGTCATTCCTCTACATGGAAAAAAATCATAATTCTTTTGATCTTTCTTGGTTTTATTTTATAGCCTTTTCTCTGTGGGACTAATAGGCTTTAAGTTCTTTAATCCTTTTATAAAGCATCTGATTGATTTCTATTTAATCCATTGTAACTGCGTGTAATTTGTTTGTTTTCAAAATTCTGTGTCTAAAGTTTATTTCTAAAATGTCTTTGTCCAAACAATCTCTGCAATAGTTAGAGGAGGATAGAGCAGAAAACAACATAGACTGCTTAGGAACCGTAATAGACGTAGCTAGTGGGGGAGATAAGACAAAAAGGCTCTACAAAATTTTATCCATCCCACTTACAATACCTTCAAAAAAATAAAATATTTGGGAATAAATTTTAACCAAGGAGGTGAAATATATACATAGTAAAAACTACAAAACACTGATGAAAGAAATTGAAGAAGACACAAATAAATGGAAAGGTATCCATGTTCAGGGATTGAAAAAATGAATACTGGTAATATGTCCATACTACCCAAAATGATCTACAGATTCAATGCAATCCCAAATAAAATTCCAATGACAGTTTTCACAGAAATAGAAAAAATCCTAAAATTCATATGAAACTACGAAAGACCCCATATAGCCAAAGTAATTCTGTGCAAAAAGAACAAAGCAGGAGGCCTCACATCTCCTGATTTCAAAACATACTAAGAGAAACAGTAGTTAAGATGGTGTGGTCCTGGCATAAAATAGCATATATAAACCAACAGAACAGAATAGAGAGCCTAGAAATAAATCCACGCATTTATAGTCAACTGATCTTCAGCAAAGGTGCCAAGACCACACAATGAGGAAAGGACAGTCTTTTCAATAAATGTTGCTGGAAAAACTGGATATCCACATCCAATAATATTGGACCCTTATCTTACAACAAATACAAAAATCAACTCAAAGTAGATTGAAGACTTAAATGTAAGACCTGAAACTATAAAACAACTAGAAAAAAACATAAGGGAAAGCTCCATGACATTAGTCTGGGAAATGATATTTTGGTTAGGACCTTAAAAGCACAAACAAAAGCAAAAGTAGACAAATGGAATTACATCAAACTAGAAAACTTCTGCACTGCAAAAGAAATATCAACAGAGTAAATAGACAACCTATAGAATGAAAGAAAATATTTCCAAACCATACATCTGATAAGGGGTTAACATCCAAAATATATCAGAAACTTAGACAGTACAGCAAGAAAACAAATAACAATTCAATTTAAAAATGGGTAAAAGATCTGAATAGCCATTTATCAAAAGACATACAAATGGCCAATAGGTATATGAAAAAGTATTCAACATCTAGCATTCCCAGAGACCAAAGCAGGAGGATCACTTGAGCTCAGGAGTTTGAGACCAGTCTGAGCAACAGCAAGACCTGGTCTATACCAAAAATAGAAAAAAATTAGCTGAGGACAGTGGCGTGCACCTGTAGTCCCAGCTACTCGGGAGGCTGAGGCAGGAGGATCACTTGAGCCCAGGAGTTGGAGATTGTAGTGAGCTATGATGACACCACTGCACTCTACCCAGGGCAACACAATCAACATCACTAATCATCAAGGAAATATAAATGAAACCATGATATCACCTCACACCTGGTTGAATGGTTATTATAAAAATGATAAAAAATAAGTGTCGGCAAGAATGTGGACAAAAGGAAAGACTTGTACACTATTGGTGGGAATAGAAATTATTACAGTCATTGTGGAAAACATTGTAGAGGCTTATAAAAAATTAAAAATAGAATTACCATATGATCCAGCAATCCCACTTCTTGGCATATATCCAAAGGAAATGAAGTCAGTATGTCAAAGAGATGTCTGCACCCCCACATTCACTGCAGCACTATTCACAATAGCCAAGAGATAGAATCTACCTAAGTGTCCAGCAACAGGTGAATGGATAAAGAAAATGAGGGGGGTATGTGTGAATATTACCTAGCCTGAAAAAAGAAGGAAATCATGTCATTTGTGAAAACTTGGATGAACCTGGAGGACATTATGCTAAGTGAAATAAGCCAGGCACAAAAAAACAAATGCTACATGATCTCACTTATATGTGGAATGTAAAAAAATGAAACTTATAAGGAGCAGGGAGTAGAATAGTGATTTCCAGGGATTGGGAATAGGCATAGGGGAGTAGGGAGAAGTTTATCAAAGGGTACAAAGTTTCAGTTAGATAGAATGAATACATTTGGGAGATCTATAGTACAACATGGTGACTATAGTATAAAGTATGGTATACTTGCAAATTGCTAACAGAGATCTTAAATGTTTTCATACACAAAAAATAAGTATGTGAGGTGACGGATATGTTAATTAGCTCGATTTAATCATTTTGCAATGTATGCATACATCAAAACATTACTTTGTACACCATAAATATATACAAATTTTATTTGTAAATTCTACCTTAATAAAATTTTACCCAGAGGTCGGAATTTAAGTGTATGCCTCCCTTATCTGAAAGCACCTCATTTGAATTGAATCAATCATCTTAATAGTGCTTTTGAATATGAGAAAGAAAAAGAGACACCTTCTGACTTGGTTGCTATGGTTACAGAAAAGGCGTTGTGGATGTGGCTATGTTGCCTTCACAAAGTCAAAAGCATGAACAGTAATCTCCCTCTCAGCATTAATGAACACTCCACCACCACAGCTACACATTTATAAACTTCCACAAACTCAGTCAAAGTGGATCCACCCACTAGAACATTTTATCATATATTATCCCCAGCTCACACTGCCTATAAAATAGTTGAAAAAAGAAATCCCATGGAAGACAGCTTTCTGTCCATTTACAACCTAGGAGGGATCCTAACAAAAAAAAAAAAAAAAAACACTTGCTGGCAAACCAACCATTTTTCCTGAGCTAAGACAAGGAGCCATAAACACATTATTTTAAAGCACTCATCTTTTAACTACAGCTGCTAATATTGAATGACAGTTGCCATAAATTCTAATTGGCTGAGCTGCATTAGAGTTCAGTGTATGGAGCCAAAATGCTCTTACATTTGCCTTACAGATTTCTGGAAGCAGTTCACAACATGTATCTCTGCAGCTATAACCACTTTTAACTGATTACTCTTCCAGGAAGTTTATTTTAGGTTGAAAAATTTAAATAATGTACTCAAAAAAATATATGGAAAAGTGTAAAGCAAGACTTGACATAATCATTATACAATAGAGGCCATAGCTCAGGATAATATAATGAAAAACGCTGAACTGTATCACATCAAGAGCCTTCCTCCCACTCAGAAGACACATCCTGATTTTAAATCACCCAGTAGGCCCCATTCCAGTGACTCCCATCAGCTGTCAATTATCCATGATGATAATGGACCAGAACAAATAGCTAATTCACCAATTACCCTCATTTTACCCAAACATCAAAGCCTTTTCCTCAACCAATCTTACTAAAGATTTCCAATTAATCTATTAATCTGTCCTTTTCCTTTTTACCAGTTATGGAGGAATGAATTAGCATATAGAAATGACACAAAGATCACATGGGAGGCAGGAAGAAAAGGAGGAGAAAAAGAGGACAACTAGATAATTTTCCAACTGGATAATGAGCTCCTGAATAATTAAGAATCAACTAAGAAATGATGCCCACTCCATTCACTGAAATTTCAAAAAGTCCTTTTTCCATAACCTTAAGTCAAGCGCAAGTCTTTTAAAAAGCAGAGAGCCAGTAACTGCTCCACTCACACTTGCTTTGTTTCTAGGAGTAGATACTTTCAAACATATAGTTGGCTCTAAACCTCACAAAGAAGTAGAAGGAGAAAACAAAACAAAACCAGTAGACCTAAGCAAGTCGGGATGCCTCCCAATTTAATGTGATCTCCCTTACCTTTTAACACTCACAGTGAAGTACTTAAAATGCTCTTATATTTCTTCGCCTTCTTAATGCTCTCTCCCAACCCCACTTTAATATTAATTTACAGCCACAGCCCATGTCTCATTCACCTTTGAACACCTGCAATACCTGGAATAATGTCTTTTTCACAGTAGGTGACAAAGTAATAGCTCTGGAATTGAAGTCAATTGAAAACACCTTTCTACACACATGCAAAAAAGCAGAAGTTCCTAGAAATGGGGAATAACCATGCCCAGTATAGTATGGCAAGCGGTCGAAGGATGGCAGTTCCTAAACCATCATAAGCTGAAGAAAATACTCACATTCCTAGCATAACTTCATTCTGCAGAATCAGAGCGCTGAAAGTACCCACATCTCATGAGATGGCAACTCTGTAGAACAAGTGAGTACGGGAAGGCCATGCAATCAATATGAATAGCAATCACCCACTAGAGAAAGGAGGATCGCAGAAATCTAATGCTGAGAAACTGGCAGTTCTTCGGGTCCTTTAGTCACACCACGACTTACTCATTCCCCATTCAAAAGAATTTCTTCTAAAATAGCCTTCTATTCTTCTAAAAGAATTTCTTCTAATCTATGCAGGATATTTGATAATCTAGCCTTTAGAAATTGAGTGTACCTATGTAAACTGTGTAAAATGGCCACAGCCCTGCCCCAACAATTTTAACCTCTCCATTTCCCCTTTCATGGTCAACTGACCTATGTAGTAAAAAAAA
>VSMD01073788.1:0-15976 GCA_008750895.1 Mirza zaza
CTGGCCGGGCGCGGTGGCTCAAGCCTGTAATCCTAGCTCTCTGGGAGGCCGAGGTGGGCGGATCATTTGAGCTCAGGAGTTCGAGACCAGCCTGAGCAAAAGCGAGACCCCATCTCTACTATAAATACAAAGAAATTAATTGGCCAACTAAAATATATATAGAAAAAAATTAGCCGGGCATGGTGGCACATGCCTGTAGTCCCAGCTACTTGGGAGGCTGAGGCAGCAGGATTGCTTGAGCCCAGGAGTTTGAGGTTGCTGTGAGCTAGGCTGATGCCACGGCACTCACTCTAGCCTGGGCAATAAAGTGAGACTCTGTCTTAAAAAAAAAAAAAAAAAAAAAAAAAAAGAGATCGTCTGATAACTAAGAAATGCTTGGTTGTTTGGCTCTAGGTTCTGACACCAATTCTCTGATATGAACTGGGTATTCTGCAATTCAATTCTGATGCTAAATAGCTAGAGTAAGCATACACTCTGCAAGTTAAGAAGAAAGTTTTTCACAAGACTGTTCCTACTTGAGATGCCAGATGCAAGTTTTAGGTCTTTGTCTCCCAGCCACTTGCACTGCTGCCCAGCTGGCTACAAATTCTAAAATGCCTTATATTGGCCTCAAATTGATGGACTATAGTCATGTTCTGACACTACCCAGAGTTAGCCCAGACCCCACAGGTAAAAGACAAAGTTCTTTACAAGGCTGTCACCACTTTCAACACCAGCTGTAGGACTCAAGGCCCCCATGCTTCTGACCAACTGGCTAAAATTTTGAAGGGTCTGACAACTCCATTGGTTCAAAAATTCACTAGAACAATCACTGAAAGTGCTATTGTTAAGATTTTAATTTTATTGTAAAGGATATGCCTTCGGAACATCCAAATGAGGAAAATTCATATGACAAGGACAGGGAGGGCTGGGGATACAGAGCTTCTCTACCCTCTGCTTGTGGACTGTGGCCACATCACTCTTCTAGCACATCAATGTGTTTGCCAACCAGGAAGCTCCTCAGAGCCTTGATGTTCAGAGTTTTTATTGAGGTTTCATTACATAGGAATGGTCAATTAAATGAATAGCCACATGACTGAACTTGATCTCTGATCCCCCTTCCCTCTCTGGATGTCAGGCTGGCCCAAAGTTCTAATCTTCAGATCACATCGTTGGCCTTTCTGCACACCAGCTCCCATCCTGAAGCTATCTAGAAGTCCCACCATGAGTCACCTCATGACCATAAGAAAGACACTTCTATCACTTAGGAATTCCCAAGGGTTTTTAAAGCTGTTTGCCAGGAACTAGGGTACATTTTTATCATACCACAGACTTAATTTGTAAAAATGTCTTGGATTTGACTTTTTGTATGGTTATCCTATCAGTTCAAATAATATTTTCTAGATGTCTTGTATGTGTTTATTACCAATCTTAGGAGGAGGTGGGCTCAGGAAAGTTAAGGCATGTCCCTTGCCAAATAGTGTCTATTTCAGGAGATATCATTAACGTGGGACACACCACGATACTAAGAACTATCCATGAGAGCTTTTGCATATATATTCTCATTGTATCCTTATAATAGCTTCATAAAGTAGTGCAGAGAAGTGAGTAAAAACACACTATTAGATTTGAACACAAGTCTGTCCAGTTCCAAAATTAATTTTCCACCACTCCACATTGTAATGTAAATTGGAATTGTGTTATATGGAGAGGTGCATGGAACTGACATTACTAGTACAAATTCAGAGAAATAGAGCTCAGTGGGAGAGCAGAGAGTCAGAGAAGGCTTTGTAGAAAAGGCTGGGCTTCAACTGGATCTTGAAACATGTATAGAAACTGAATCCTAAAAGGAGAAAATAGAGACCTTCTTGGTAAGAGAAGCAAAATGAGAAAATGTGAGATAGAAATAAGTTATGGTGTTCATGGATGGTTTAAATTTCCTTGCTTGATATCTCTGGTTATGGGGAACTCTTTTTTCTTTTGAGTGGACCTATTTCAGTCTCCATCTCCCCTTTTGCCAGAAGGTTCTTCCTTGTCATCAGCAAAGTCAACCTTCTGGTAATTTCTCTTCAGAGCTCTGTTCTGCCTTTCAAAAGACAGTCACTGGAAGAGTGAAAGTTTATTGCCTCTGAGTGTCTACTTCCCACAGGTTAAACCAACCAATTCTTGTCCTGTCCTTCAGACCATGTGTTTCTGAGTTCTCCAGTCACTGAAGTTATCTTTCTGGATTGGATGGAGGTTATGAAAGTCTTTTGTGACATTAGAGAGGTTGAGGATTGACATCTTCCATTTACTAAATGTGTACATAATTAACCTCCGTGAACCTCCGTTTCTTCCTCTATGAAGTAGGGATATTAATAACTCCTTTATAGCATATAGTAAAAATCCTACGAAATAAGGCAGGCAAAGCACTCAAGACAATGGCTAAATATGGTAAATATTTAATGTATATTATCTATTATTATAGTACTATGTTTATTAGCTTTAGCTGTTAAAAAAAAGCATATAAAATACCAAAAAATACCCAAAACTTAAATTTAATATCTTAAAATAAAATAACTGATTAGCTCATGATTCTGTGTGCTGGCAACTTGGGCTAGGCTCACTTGAGAGTTCTGATGATCTTGGGTGGGTTACCTCACATGCTCACTGTCTGCTGGTGGTTGAAGGGCTCGCTCATGTGTCTGGTGGGTGGATGGCTTCAGTCTGATTCTGGACAGGTGCTCTTGTCATCCATCTGATCAGCCTGGGCTGGTTCACAGAGTGGGGGCCCAGGGTTCCCAAAGACAGGCAAAGGGCATGTCCTACTGCTTCCCACGTCACGTGTGCTGCTGTCCTACTGGCCACAGAAAGTCCAGCAACACCTAAGGTCATGATGCAAGGAGAGGGCAGGGATGGTGGCTCATCTGGCAGTCGGTCCCACACTGAAATTCTCTTCCTAAAAAAACGTATTTTAAAGGTACCAGTGGAGGCTGGATTACTCTGTGGGAGATTGAATTTGGGTTTGTCTCCTGGTACATTAATGACTCTGTGCCTTAGTGTGTGTGTGTATGTGATAGAGAGAGAGAGAGGGGGGTGTCAGGAGAGGAAGGAGATGGAAAATTGAGGGACGACTAAGATCAGCCTGAGAAAAGACCCCTGAGGCAGGTGGCCTTGCTGGCCTAATGTCTGTCTGGACAGAAGGACCAGAGGAGGACCCCCACTCCAGGCCCTAGTGATATAATAGAGAGAAAGGGCACCAGGCTTGTCCTGGAGAATTCCATTCCTTCCCTTTGTCTCTTCCTGCCGCAAATCTGAGCTGAGTGCTGTCTCCAGGACGGGCACTGGCTGCATGCAGTGTCCAGTGGTGGCACTGCTAGTTTTATCCCGGTGATCGGACAAACCATTTTGCTTTTTCATCTGTTTAATGAGGGCATTATGTTTGGTGATTTCAAAGGTATCTTCCAACTGTGATACTGTGCAATTTTACAATACTATACTATTTTTTTTTCCCCTTTTAAAATGTGCCCATCTTTTGTCCTGGCTCTTCAGCTGTCAGCTTGTTGCTTTGATGGCGTCCACCAATGGGTGGAGTGAAATGCTAACAACAAAAAATTACATCAATAGAGTCCATTTCCACGGGCAGGGGGCTTTTTGTGGTCCTTTGCATTCTATCACACAGGGAGCCCTGAACTGTTCCTTGTCCAAGTGAGACACACTGGTCAATGTGTTGAGATTTCTATGTCATGGCCTGGACCCCTGGGAGATTTGCCTGATAAAAATAGGAGATTGTCCCACCCTAAGGTAGGGATCAAGCTTCTCTTTCTACTTATACCTCTTTTAAAATTGAGATATGTGTTATCTCTGGAACACGAAAAATGGTATTAGCTATGGGATGTGGTGGATTTACCTTATACAAGCCTCAGTTTTCTTATTAGTTCAACAATACCTACCTAACAATGCTCTAATAAGGAGTAAATGACATAAGGTTCTAACGTGCCAAGGACAGGGCCTCTCTCCTTGTATGACTTCAAAGAATATCTGCTTTCCTTTCCTCCCTTCATCCCTTTGCTGAGCTGATCCAATAGGATCACCTCTGCTGGCTGCAACACTTTATGATGGTAAAGTACAAAACAAATAATGAATTATTATTACTGACACCAGCCCATGCTCCAGGATCTAGGAAATACCAGAAGGTTCTCATTGTGCAGAGGCTTCTGGCTATGTTAGAGGCAGGATTAAGAGTGTACCCAGGTCTTTGCTTCTAGTTTAGTGCTTTGCCAACAGATATCTTCTACACACTTGCCTATCTACTTCCCTGGAAAGGTCAACACATAAATGGGGTGATATGTATCAACTCAAGTTCTGGAGCCTCAGGTAGGTAATGCAACAAAAACCCAGCCACCTACCCTTGATTTGAGCCCTTTAGAGAATGGTACATTTAGATCAAATCTTTCAGCCCAGCACCACTTAGCATATTGGTGGGGTACCTAGCCTTGGATTTTGTATTATATAATCTTACCTCCCATCTTTTATTTTTTACCTCTTGAAATAGAGAGCAAATTTTGTTTTGCAAAAGACTCTCAGATACAGTAGTCCCCCCTTATCTGTGTTTTTGCTTTCCAGGGTTTCAGTTAGTCAACAGCAGTCTGAAAATGTTAAATGGAAAATTCCATAAAGAAGCAATTCATAAGTTTTAAATTGCACATTATTCTGAGGAGCATGATGAAATCTCACGCCACTCTGCTCAGTCCACACTGTATATTGCTACCTGCCTGTTACTGTGTTGGAAGAAACAAAGGATATATGTACTTTCTGTGGTTTCAGGCGGCCACTGGGGGTCTTGGAATGTACGTACCCTCGCCAAGAAGGGGGGGGGGGGACTACTGTATTTCTGAAAAGCATTCAGTGTACAAAAAGTGTTGTTTATTTGGTGAGTTGATTTTTTTTCCCCTTTGATAGGTTTCTTTGGAAATGCTGCAGGGAAATACCATCAGTTCTGTCTGCCTTCTCAAGAGATCCATAAAATGCTATTGGCTATTAGCTAAAATGCCACCTCTTGGCTCCATTGATCTGAAGGGATTTGAGATCCCCAGGGTGGTCAGAGATTAATTACACACAAATTATATTCAGAAATGTCCCTGGGTGCTTGCTCAGGATCTGTGCCATTAAGGTGGCACATTGTCAAGGCCCAGGCCGGGGTTTGAGCTCATCGGAAATTTAAAGTCTATGTCTGTCCAGCCTGGGGTCTGCAGAGGTGATTCATTTCTGAAGGTGAAGTCCTTGGAGTTTCTAAAAAGTGCAGCATCTGAATCAATGGGAATCAAGCCTATGCCATTCTCCAAATCAGTCTTTGGGGATATGTAAAGGATGAGAGAGTGACAGGAACAAGTATCTTACTAATAGGTTTAATCTGAAATACACAAGTTAGGTTTAAGGGGAGAGCACTTGAGAGTAAGGGATTTAATCACTGAAATAGATCACTAAGTGGTTTAAGAAGTTGTTTTCTAAAAAGTGTCATTAGTGCACTCTGGGACGCTAAGGCAGGCGGATTGCTCAAGGTCAGGAGTTCGAAACCAGCCTGAGCAGGAGCGAGACCCCGTCTCTACTATAAATACAAAGAAATTAATTGGCCAACTAATATACGTGGAAAAAATTAGCTGGGCATGGCGGTGCATGCCTGTGGTCCCAGCTACTTGGGAGGCTGAGGCAGAAGGATTGCTTGAGCCCAGGAGTTTGAGGTTGCTGTGAGCTAGGCTGACACCATGGCACTCTAGCCTGGGCAACAAAGGGAGACTCTGTCTCAAAAAAAAAAAAAAAAAAAAATGTCATTAGTGTCTGCAGGTATAAAGAATCAAAGGGCAGGTTCGCTTATGTCTTCCAAGCCTCACACAAAAGCATCTCCTCTCACTCTGCATCTGTCTTTATTCCTTTTCTATTTAGAGCCCTTGGTTCTTACTCTTTTCCCTTAATTATCCTCAACTGGACTGGCTGAGAATTTGCATATATAATATTAAATTCATGCAACTTCAGGAAAGATATATTGAAGCAAATTCATACTATGAATTTTGCAGTTGCATAGCTTATTACAGTTAAAAAATAATTACTATTGATGAAATTACTTCATTAAATATTCTACTAATAGAGAAATAGAAAAATGACTATTAATAAAGGCTATGTGTTTTTAGAGGTATTTTCTAGTATATGTGCCTGGTGAAAGCCAAAGGTAGTAAACTCGCTCATCTTGTCAACAGTTGGATGGAATAAAGAAAAATAATACTAAGTGAAAAGATGATAGGTTTTTGGAAAAGTTTGCTTTTGACTTTCATCTTGGAAAAATAGTACCTGCATGTTCATCTGGCATTGTAGTAAGAAAAGCGTGCAAGTATGACATTCATAACCCATGCTGGCATTTATTTCTTGTGGGATAATCCAGTGGTTTTTGTCTTGCTGTCACTCCTCTTCTGGGAGTCTTCTGTCAGCTATAGGGAGGTTACAGGGGTATGTCAATGAGTTCTGCCACACTAGAGTCTTAAGAAAGGCAGCGTAGACAAATCACAAAACCTATGAACCACCTCTATGTGACTTATATTTTCATTTATTCCAAACCATTTCCCCATTTTATTTAAATGTTATTTATATGCTGATTTTCTTAGTTTAAAACTGACTTGTTTTTAAGCAAATCAAATCTAGAGAATGAGAAAAGCAAGCACATTGTTCCTCAGACATGATTTTTTTTGATGATCCTTGGCAAAAACATTACAATCTAGGTCCCTATAATGAAATGCCTCATTACTTAGTTTTAGTGATGGAGTACAACTCATTTTTACTTTTTATTATGAAAATTTTCAACTTTAAACAGAAGCAGATAGAATAATACAATGAACCCTCCTACCGGCATTATCCAGCTGCAACAATATTAACCATGTTTAATCTTACCCCATCTAAACCACCACTGCTTCCTCCCATTATTTTAAAGCAAATCCCATATATAATCTCATAGTAAATATTTCTGTGTTTATTCATAATGGAAAAGTACCTTTAAAAAGTATTCATGTGGCACAGTTTTTAAAATCAAAACAATACCTACTATTGACTGGTTATGATTTGTAATCTTAGGGAAAGTTGAGCAAGCCCCTCTGGGTGAATAGACCAGTGAACATTGTGAAAACTGATTGAAAGAGCACTCCAGGTGGGCCAACTTCTCTCAGGAAGAAGTGTTGTTAGGTAAATCATGGTTATCAAAATGAAAGGATATTAGTCAAAGTCAGGCAAAATATGGGCTGGAGGATACTCAAGGCGATAAGCAAAGGAATGACAACAAATTGCAATTTTTCTTTAAAAGGAAAACAATTTTATGAGGGTTAGATTGAACAAGGCAGAACTTTAAAGTTTGAGGGTGATATTTCAAAAGTCATGCAAATCAATAAAATTTGGAATATGGGTAATTCCATAGGACAAATCACTAAGATTCATCATCAAGTAAATTGTAAGAGGGAAAGAAAATTAATGAGAGGTAATTGAACATATGGATTAAAAGAGACTTAAAAGACATATCAACCAATGAGAGTGTGAACTTCGTTGGGATTCTGATTTAAACTAAGGATCAAAGATAGAGAAGGGAAGAAAGAAAAAGAGAATATCAGGAGTATTAACACTGCCTGGATATTTGATAATATTAAGGAAATGTTGGTTGGAGGTGATGGATATACTAATCACACTGATTTGATCACAACACATTGTATACATGTGTCAAAATAGCACTCCATAACCCATACATATGTACAATTATGTGCCAATTTACAATATAAATTTTTAAAAAAGAATCAAAGGGTAAGTCATGAGACACTCTTGGTGTGAGAGACCTACATGCAAAGAGAGTAACCTCTTAAGCACAATCAGAGATAGCACTTGAGTTGAATTTTCGATACATATGGTTTGATAGGTTAGGGAAGTACCCACTTTTATGACATTACTTCAATAGGAAGATGTCTCATGAGTTACAACAGATGATGATAGATTGTATATGCAGCCCCTTTACCCCATTGCAGCTAAGGGAACCTGGGAAGAGCTTCCCTGTGCCCTCTCAGAGCTGGAGGGGCAGGGGGAAGGACAGTTCTCCTGCTACTGCATATCCTGAATATACAGTGAGAGGATAGAAGAGAGGAGAGGAAATGAAGCAAAAAGGAAGAGGTAAGAAAGAAAGGGAATGGGAGAGGAAGGAGAAGGGAGAGAGAAAGGAAAAGGGGCTGTTCACTCATAATTATTGAATGGTTAATTCCAGGCATCATGACAGGTATTTAACTTGCATTATCTCAGTTTCCCTGACCAAGCCACAATTAGCATGAGTAGAATCATCCCATTCATAGCAACAAAAGTGACAGGGATTCTGTGTTCTTGCTTCAGCTGCAGTTATAGCATGGGATGTTTTAAGTTTAATGGTACTACCCTTGTTCTTATTGGCTTACTTTAATGTCTTAATAAAGGATAATATTTGTAAGAAGAAGAGGATGGTGAGTTAACAATTGAATGGAAATACAGTGTACTTATTTGGAGCTTAAGGAAGCCTAATTCTGGATGGTGCAATACTACCATATCTCATTCTCCTCCAAAGGCAAAAGGAGTCCCAATTCCACCAAGGCCAAACCATCTCAAGGTGGCCAGTCAAGGAATAATGTTAATAATTGCAAAGGTGTTGGCTATGGTTTTCAGCTCTGAGCCCTATCCAGGGTAGTTCTTCAAACCCCTTCTTCCATGGACTGAGGCTGAGCAGGACAGAAGTGGAGGCCTTTCCTCTCTCCACCCTGCTACACAATGGCCCTGACCAGGTTCCTCTTCCATGTTCTTCATTTCCTGTTCAGTGCAGTTTTCTCTTCATTACTGGGCCTTTCCACTGTTGTGAAGCCATCAAAACCATCCCTCCCATCATCTCTGACCTTCAATCACATTCTTTTCATCATCTCTGAGGATCCCTCAGAATCCTCACGGAGGCAAGGCAGGATTCAGCCCTGTCCCCTGGGAGATGTTGCTTTTCCCGGCTCCTTAAGATGTTGGCCTTATGCTTTTAGCTTTCTAAACTTCCCTGTCTCTATCTCACTTTATCTAAAATGTTGTCACATCAATTAAGATCCTTGTGTTTGCAAGTAATGGAATCACTCACTTTCCAATGGCTTGAATAATAGTTGTTTATTGTTTCACACAGCGCGAGGTCTAGAGGTGGATGCCCCAAGCTGGGGCACAGTAGAGATATCAAGACCAATCTCTTTCCATTTTCAGCTCTGTGACTTCACTTAGTCCTTGTGTTTGTTCATTGCAGGAATCAGGATGGTTGTCCATGGGCCAAAAGGGAAGGCATTTCCATCTACATATCACTTTTTTTTTTTCTGGGAATGAAATATTACTAAGGAGTTCCCTAGCAGAGATCTATCTCATTGGGCATCCATGATTTGGCTTTAAGCAAGCTGGTAAAACCAGTCTGTGATATTTTTAGCCTTTATCGTGGTGGCAGATTGCCATCATGGATGAAGGAAGTGGGGAATGGCTATTGAGTATATTGCCAATAATATATACCACACTAGTATATCTCTTACTACAATTTTATTTCTCAGTCTCAGTCTAGGGACACTGGGAACAGCATCAGTGTCATACTCAAGAGTGTCCACCTCTAATGACAGTCAAACAACACCTCAAGATCAAGCCCAAGTGTCTCAACATTCTTACCTCTGAGTGTTTCTCTTGTCTCCCAGGGCATGGTGGAGACAATGATGGCCACCTTTACTTTTGGACTTTGATCAAGAGACAAACTCCAGGGACCCAGTCATTAGTCCAAATGTTTCCTTTTATTTTGTCCCAGTGGGCCCACTGGATACTTATATAAATAAATAAAGCTTGGAGAAGCCAGGACTCCCAATAGGAATGCAAATTAGGGACCCATCACAATGTGCATCAGACCCTCCAAGTATTCTGTAGAATTAAATGGTCTCCTGACTGAAGCCTTTAAACATGAATTTGTAAAGAATGCCGGTAACATTTCAGCCACCACTGTTTGAATGGTGTTAGATAGGCATGGCTTGTGTGATAATACTCAGTGTCATGACCATAAAATTTACTTTACAACAAAGGTAAAAATATTCTGTTTGCCTCTTTTTTCTTTTCAAAATTGCATCTAATCCGCTAGAAGTGCTCCCTCCCTCTTCCCAGGCAAATTGACTGTCAATCATTATAAAGATCCTCTTACTATGCCAACCCCCCTCTTGAGTGTGCAGTGGTCCAGAACTCTCAGGAATGGTTCTCTGATCTTCAGGCCACGTGACCTCCACTCACCTACTCATAGACTGTGTCTGCGTAGTCCTCAAAGGCAGGCAGACTGCTGCCTCGTGCCATGCTTGGTCATCGGAGTCTTTTCTGAGGCTGGACCCACTGGTGCCCATGACCCAGCCTCTTTTGGAGCCTCTCATAACCACTTTTCACAGAATCCTGACACCTCCCCACATCGCTGCCTGCTGTAACCACATTATCCTTCCAATCTCAGAAGATGTTCTTTAAACCTCTTTTTGCTCTGATGTCCAGCATCCCCCTTTAAGAACTCCCTTCTGTTCCTTTCCCTGTGAAATGACTCTCCCCTCAGGGCACCTTAGGAAACATTACTCTGGCCTCTAGTCTCCTTTTAAGGATGAGTGAAGGGGGACGATACAGTAGTGGTTAGTGTTTTCTTATCAACTTGTGTTGTTATAGGTAGGATACATTCCATATTGAAATGGAACAAAATTAGATCCTCGACTGTCTTGCTAATTAAGTACCTACTTATGAAAAATCAAATCAGCACATGCTGTTGAGAACCTCACCAGTGCACTTGGCCCATACTCCATTCACTTGCCTGCCTCCATGCTATTGTACGATGTATGTCATGCATTGTTCTATTGGGAGACTCTTCCTTCCATTCTCCCTGTCCTATCCCACCCACGCATTTAGACCTTGTGCATAATCCACCTTCTTCATCGAGCCCTCAGCAACCTCCCACCCATTCCCTGAATCGAGAAAACTCGTTCCTTTTGTTGTATCATCTGAAGACTTTGCTACACCTGTGTTATAGTATGCATCCTATTTCGCCTGTGGTTGTCAGCATGTGTATGGACACTGTACCCATTTTATTGAGAGTAGGGCCATGTCTTGCTCTCTTTGTTTTACCTATGGTTCCTAGAAAATAACTGAATTGAATTGACACAAATGAGTTGCCCCTGGCTGTGAATAATGTATAATTCAAAATATATATGCATGGTACATAAGTAAATTAAGAATATAAACAATGACAACAAATGTCCTGGAGCAGCCAGACTGACAAACATGGGTGCTAAGGACAATGACTTTTCTAACACCTTCTGATGGTACGAGGAAGGACCACGGTGAGCTGGAGCTGTCGGGAATGGCTTTATACATATATTTAGAACTTGAACCTGATTTTCTGTCATGAAAATTTGAATGAGTAGAAAGAAAGGGAGAATACAGAGAAAGCATGGACAAAGTGAGAGTGACAGAAATGACTTCAGCATCTTTGGGTAAGGTTGGATACATCAGAAAAGACCCCTAACAATGCCTTATGTTTTCAGCAAACTTTATGGCTTATAAAGTGCTGTCACATAAATTATTTTATGTGACGCCATGTAGGGAGATCCATAGACTGAATTTCCTTCTATCGCAAATTGCCTTATAAAGGAGATTCCCTCTGTCCAGTCAAAATGTACTCTATTGGTAATAGATGTGTTTGGTACTAGAATTAATATGAGGATGATGATACTAATGATACTTATTGAACACTATGCGCCCAGCATGTGCAAAATGTGTCAATATCAATCCTCCCAACACCTTCAAGGTAGAAATTTCAAACCATCTCTAGACTAATAGAGACTGATCCCTTGCCCTGCATCTCACAGCTTGTGTATGGCTGAACTGGGACTCATATCCAGGTCTATTTTATCCCAAAGTCCATTCATTTATTATTCCCTAGCGCCCTAAAGGCCGAGGACAAAGCAAACACAACAGAGAGAAGAACACAAATTTTATCTCATGATATGTCCTTAACTCCCACCTTTGACAAGGTATAAATGTAATCTGTGATAACCAGCTCAAAGTTCAGCACAATATAAAGGTATTGCATTTGCTTAGCACCTCATCCCATTTGAGAGCACAGATATGTGGGCTTAGGCAGTTATTTTCTTAGTTAATGACTTAATTATCTTCTCAAGATTCAATCTTGATACTCAAACCATCTCGCCCTGCCAACTCCAGTCCTATTGGAAATCCCCAAAACTCCTTTTCAGGTCTTTGCCCCTAGTTGCTGCCCAGGGTCCTCTAGTAATAGTGTCCTGAGTGAAGGACATTTACCTGAAGGTAAGACAAACAGTTGAAACCCCATGGCGTCCTTAGCACAGGGATTGCAAACCTCTTAGCGATCACCAGAAATTTATGTTTGCTGTTGGAAAATTGCTTTGGGAAATGATGTGGATCAGAGAAGTAAATTTTCTGTCAAGATTAACTTTAGTAGTGAGCAAAGCAGAATTTGGGAGGAAGAAAAAAAAAAAGATCCCTAGGTGTTTTTTATCTCATTTGTATTAACATTCTTTAATATTTACCACAGTCGTACTTTGTGAGCCAAACTGTCAGTGGAAGTATTGAACTACAGAGAAGATTCAGGAATTTCTCTGGAGAGGATACCTTCAGTCTCATTTTACAAACAGAAGCTGTTGATAACAGATGTGCTTCAAAGAGCTGGCAGTTGCTAAAAGAATTAAGGTGAAAAATAAAATCCCTAAAACCCCACCACACAGATACCGAGAATGCGCTGCCTCTGGACTGGCCCAGATTCTTCAGCCTGTTTCCAGAAATTGCTGTTATGCAGTCTGCACAGACGGTGGAGTGCTTGGACTAGGAAGGGAGGGGAGGAAGCTTGGCAGGGCACCAGCTTGGAGCTCGATGATTCTTCTTCTTCTTTTTTATTTCCCCCAAAGAGCTGGGCCTGGTAGAAAATAAAACAAAAACAGATCCTTTCCCTCTCTCACATCTGCTTTCATCCCAGCTCTTTGGGGTTGGTGGCCCTGGATAAACCGGTGGCTGCTTGCTGCTGAATGTGTTGCTGGATTTTACTGCAGTTCAGGGCTGCTTTGCTGTGAGGTCCGAGAATGCTGTTTCTCATGGGCCAACAGATGCACGACCACAGTGGCAGGCTTTGCATGAGGGCTCAGAAAAGCCACACGTGTGCTTTTGATGGCAGGGATGCAATGCAATCAGTAGCTGTCATTAAACAGAGGTGGACTTCCGCTCCCACCTCTTCCAGAAGTCTCTATTTAAGCTCTCAGAAGATCTAGCAGGTGTATGCTGCGGAGGAGAGGTATACTCAAAGAGAGAGAGGATGGGGGATTGAATCTGTTGACAGAACTGGGAAGAAACATTATATTAAAAAACAAATAAATAAGGCAGTCACCTGAGGCAAGTCTCAGAGCATCTGTTCTGGCGTGTCCTGTATAAGGTGAGCTTTGTCACCTTATACAGGACCTTCCTTCCTCAGTATTCCAGCTGACTTCAACTAAGATAGAAGGTGCAGCATCTCCTCTTCTCGTTTAGTCATTCTTCTACACTACTCTTACTCTACTAGTCTCTACACCAGCTCTCAGCTCTGTAGAGATAATTTTTATAATACCAATTTAGTGTTCTCTTTAAATAAACCTCTTAAAGCCTCTTCGCTTCTGCTTCTAGAAACCAGTTGCTCCTAATGCCATCCACTTTCCCCCTCCAGGGCTATTATAAACCCCGTGTGTGACTAAACAGAGGTGATGAGGCAGGGGTGGGACTAATGTGGATCGAGAATGTACTATTGGCCAGAATTCCGGCAGACTCAATGTGCATGCCCTCTGGTAATCTTCCTAGGAACCGGCAAGGCAGCTGTTGGTATGTCCATTTTAGAGGTGTGGGCACTGAAATGTATAGAGCCAAAGTGGTGACCTGCCTAAGGCCATTTGGTCCACTTGGGTCAGAATCTGAGTGACGTGGTGGGAAAAAAAAGTCAGGTGAAACTCGGACCTTCCTGTCAAGAAGCAAGGAGTCTAGTTGCCTGTCTGCTGTGTGCAGGCCGGGTGAAGGAGTCCTGAGGAAACTTAAGTTCCTGTGGAGGACAGTTTGAAGCACTTGGCCCTGGGAAGTCACCCTGTGTGAGGGGCTGAACACGCAGCTCGCGCCACCACCCCTCCCCCTCCCACTGCCCTAAATCTCCACACAGGACCTCACAGTTTTTAAAGTTCTGTCACTCACATTATCTCGTTTGATCCTTACCAGATCCTTGTGAAGCAGGCTGAGCAGGAATTATTTTCTGAATTTTATAGACAAGGGAATTGAGGTCCAGAAAGGTGGTGATTTATCTAAGCCAGTAAATGGCAGAAGCAGGACCAGGTCTCTGTCTGTTAATTCCACGCCCAATAGTTTTCTTTAATGTATCATGAAGACTCTAAAAATAGGGATGTGTTGAGTGCAGGAGGGGCTGATAAGACCAAGCCCTCCAAATGAAACTGTGGCTGTTCAACTAATCTCTGAGCCCCAGTTTTCAGTATCAAAATACCCAGACTGCCTTTGACCTTCTCAAAGCTTCGGTTGATGAGGTACCATGATGTTTTTACATTTCGCTGTTATTTCTTCCCCAAAGTACCCTTTGTCCAGCTCACTGTTTCCCAGCCTTTTTCCCATTATTGTATCACCTAAAAAGACTGTCACTGCCTCACCTTGAAATTTTAATACCACACATCATGTGTATGTTTATGTACCATACGTGTATCTGTGCTCTATACATAGAATGAGGAAGATTTTTTTTCGCCCACGTGAGAAACAATTTTTGCCTCCTCAGTGCAATATTGCCCTTCTTGCAAATGCATGGCTTAGTTCATAACTCTAAATTTTGTAAAAAGAAGAAAGGAAGGAAGGATATAGGAAAGGAGGGGAAGAGAAAACAAACAACAAAACAAGCCAGCAAAGACACAAATAAAACACTGAAGTGAAGGTGGTTCTCAATTTCCCAACATCTGTAGCATTCCCTGGTAGATTCATGTTTTGAAATTCTACCTTGGCCAAAGTATTCCCAATTTATTTCTGTCCAAAGTTGGGGCAAAGCAGGCTTTAAGCTTTATTCATTCTGTGAGTGAATCACAAAGAACAGGGTGTGTCTAGGAAGGGATTCAACTTTCAGTGTCCAGTTCCCTGGTTGCAAAAGACAACATTCCCTCTGACCAAACTTAGTTTCTATCTGTGGAGTTTAGTAGGTCTCTAAGGACATGGGAGCCTTCTTCTGGGGAAGTGTGATGAATTCACCACTTTACATGTAGGTAAGTGATAGTAAAGGAAGATATGTTGCAAATTACTTTTACTTTTTTTCTCCTCCTTTAACTCTTTCTACCAAATGGGAGAACTAGAAGGAAAGCCAGAATTCACCACTACAGACATAAGAAAGAAAGACCTGATAGTTGGAATTGATGTGCTCAATGGCCAGGAGCAAATTAGTGTCAAAGCTGAAACACAGATTCTGCCTCTTGATACGAGACTTCCTCCCCCAGAAGAGAGGGCCAACCTCAGATGTGTACTTCATCCTTTGTAACATTTCCTTGAGCAACATCAAACTGTGGCTGCAAGTACACAAAGCAAACGCTTCTTTAAATAAACACCAGCAAATCTGTTACCGCTGAAGATGAATGTTTAGTGTCCCAGGGGCCAGTATGATTTAATATTGCCGATATTAAATAAGAGTTTGGGAGTCGAATAACAATTGCAAGCTGGGTAGCTGCTTTCTGCCTTCAGGAATTGACTACAGACAGCAAACAGCTCGGATGTGGAAAGGAGTTTTGCTGCATCACCAAAAACTCATGTAGATAATGACCACAGTGACCATGGTAGTAAAGCCAAGTCAACGGAGAACCAGAACAAAGTCTGTGAGTGGTGCATGGGCTAAGGCCTGGCCAGCTGGAAGGCTAAGAGGGAAGCCACG